>PTEX01000244.1:458435-481140 GCA_003342815.1 Eudromia elegans
GCTGTGCGCGCTGTGGCGCGGGGCCGGCTGTGGCGCGGCCTGCGCGCCCCGCTGCCTGCACGGCGGCCTCTGCCTGCGCGACGGCACCTGCCTCTGCTCCAAGGGCTACGAGGGCGAGCGCTGCCAGCACGGTAAGGGCGGCGATGGAGCCTGCGGGRCCCCGGGGCTGAGGGGGGTCTGCAGAGCCGCCCTCGAGCGCGGGAGGCGGCCGGGGTGCCCCCTGCACCAGGGCCGCAGGTTGTGCGGGGAGGCTGGCGGCTGCTCCTCGGGCGAAGTCAGCGCTGTGGGGGAAGAACGGATAAACGAAACCCTTCATTTCGTGTTCTGTCCGCAAGCGCCATCGGGATAAGTTAATGTCTCTTTTTCCTCCTCTCCGATGCAAAGTAAAGCCCACGCAGAGCAGCGGGGAAGAGCTCTGCACAGCCGTGTGAGAGGGCCAGGGTTTGTGCAAGGGGTCGGGGTCTGTACGCTCGGGGAGGTGCTGCCACCGTTCCAGCAAAAAMTAATAGGGGCATAAGGAAAGGGTGAGTGCAGCTTGTAATCCTGGGATGTCAGGWCACCATTTAGTTCTTTTGCTATCCCTCCTCTTCCTCGTGTCCCCACAGGCRTCATTGCAATCTCTGTGTTTTAAAAGCTGTTTGCCTTATAGAAAGTCTTTCTKCATCAGTCTCTGGTAAATATGTGTTTTGCATAGGAAACTATCCAAGTGGTAATAATTGGACTCAGCAGTTGAGAAAAGTGGGTGCTATATATACATACATGCATGCATACATACATATATATATGTGTATATGTATAAAGGTTCTGACATTGTTTGGCTCCAGTGCTGTGTAATGCACAGCCAGCCATTGGGGGTCTCATGGCTGTTTTCCAGTTTTCTTTCCCGTTTCACTCCCGTGCTTCCCATTTGCTGTGCTTTCCACATGCAAGTGGTGTCAAATCAAACTCTTTATAAAACCATAGGAAGCGGAATTCCTCTTAAACTAAGAGCTCCTGTGCATGAATGAATGTTYTCTGAGGAAGCAGGGCTGATTCTGGAGTGGTTCGAGACTAGCAAGGAGTGCTCTGCGTTAGGCTAGAGGATCAACTACAACTTAGCAAAACGGAGCCTTTTATTTGTGCCTCATGTGACATGACTAAGCTGCCAGCAATGGAATTRCTATATAATCCATGAGAAATAGCAATGCTTTTGTCCTCACAGGTAAGTGTGGTTATGATTATGTTACATTTATCTTCCTAGATAATTTCTAAGCAAACACTGTGCATTTTAGAAGGACCCTCTAGGATGCCAATTGATCAAAATCAGGGGGTAGAAAAGAAAGAAGAGCTGATACATTTTTGAAGAAATCTAGASAAGAGTTGAGGAAATCGCAAAGTCTGGAGAGGGATATAGGAATCCAATACAGACTGATAAAAGACTAAATTCGATGAAGCATCTTAAGAATCAGAAGTTGCTACTGAAGACTTAGATTTGTTTTTGTCTTTTCTTCTTCTATTTGCTTTTCTCACCTATGTTTTCCATTTCTTGACTTAAGTTATCGGAATTTCCCTTGGCAGTCCAGCTATGTTCCTTTTAAATCTAGCCTAGGTTGAACATTTACAATCTGAAAAGAGTGGAGGGTTGTCTGTGTAGGGAAGCTCTTCCAGCTGTTTGGCCCTACGGGAAGGCAGGACAGTCATCCTGTGGGAAGCAGGATGCAGACGGTGTTCCAGTGTTATTATACTATAATACACATTTCACATGCAGTTAAGAAGCAGTTTGATGACCTCACCAGTAGTTACCCAAGCTTTGTTTGTTCTTTGTCTTACAGCAACTTGTTATCCCAAATGCAAAAATGATGGGGAGTGCCTCAGACCTGGAAAATGCCGATGCCCACCTGGCTATGGGGGTAGATACTGCCATAAAGGTGAGTGAAACCCAAGSAAGTGGCAGGAAAAACAGGAAGCTTGAAACTGACAAAATATATTTGGGGCTCCTCAAGTTCGTAATCTATTTATTTCCCCTTGGAGTAATGTCTGCAATTCCGTTGACTTCTGACCTTCCTGTCAGAAGATGCACAACCTGGAGGATCTACAGATTTGCAGGAGGAGGAGATGGAAAGAAGAACTGCAGTTTACTGTCAGCTTTKGAGAGAATATGCTTCCCTGTGAAAGGCAAATCTTGTGTACATTTTGTATAATATAAATGCTGTAGTACCTGTAAGAATGGTAATATCAGAGGCAAACTGCAATGCAAATTGCAGCATATGCTGATAGTTAACGAGAGAGGCTGAGGAGTTAAAAAAGATCAATGTTTTATTTATGTGAAGTGTATCAGATCTCTTTCTATATATATATATAGATTCTATATATATCCATATATATATATATATGGTTTAAAAAAAAAATCCAAAAAAAACCTTTAGCTTTGTTATGAACTGATCAACCTATCGAAGRTAACTGTTGAGTTCTGAGATAAAAGAGGAAGGAAGATTAAAATAACTTGAAGGGAAAATCTGGGTGAAAGTAAAGGAAAACAAAGTTCTGTATTTTTTTTTTTGTAAAGCAAATATTTCAGCTTAAACTTTCTAGAAGAAAAAAAAAAAAAAACTTAAAAAGACACTGAGTTGCCTGAGCAGTCATCATTGTGATGAGCTAAAGAATTTGCTATTTGTTAGCACATCTAAAGAGCTTTAGCTTTTTCTTTAATAAGCAATCTTTCCAACTCAGTTCAGTGACTAGATCTCATAAAGCTGTATCCTGTGTTTTATGAAGAAGAAAAAAACTGATTTTTTTGTTACCATGTTGTTACTAACAATGTTACCATGTTGTTTCTAATATGGTAACATCTGYTCAAAGCTTGAACTACAGCCCTGAGATGTTAATTAGGCTTTCAGGGAGCGTAAATTCAAATACCGGTGAGAATACTTGAAATCAAAATTGTCACCATTTAAAGAAGAATGAGGACTGTGAGGAAGCATCTCTTAATGAAGAGCTCTTGTAGAACACAGTATCATTGTATAATTCACTTGGAAATAACTGTTTCAAGCAGATATTGACAGAACTGGTAACAATGAGGTAAAATGGAGAGTGGTCAGCTTCATTTTCCAGTGTGAAAATCTATTTCTTAAAAGCCAAATGAAGATGTAGATTTGTGTGGTCCTCCATATAAGGGGGACCTCTGTGGAACAGTCCAGATCAGAAGCAAAGTGAGAGGTACCTTTTAACTAGGGAAAGCAGAGTGAAGATCTCTTCTATCTCTTTCTCTCTCCCTCTCTCCCTCTCTTTCTTCTATTTCTTTCTTTCCRTATTCAGTACTTCCAAGCTAAACACTCACYGASCTCTTAAGCACACATCTAATTGCAAGTGCATTTTCAGACAGTATTTTATAGACATGGTTCTGTCACCTCCATCCTCTCTTTATGGAACTGTGCCTTGCGCTGAATAATTGAAACCGTGTTCTTTGCAGAYGTGATAAGGTAAGCAGTGCCTGGTAGACAAACTGTTTAAAATAGCCCAGTGTTGTGCTCTTGCTGAAATGAAGTGGCGTGTGCTGCTTTTCCTCCGCAGTGAGCTGTGAAGGCGGCTGTCAGAACGGAGGGCAGTGCGTCTCCGTCAACGGCGTCGTGAAGTGCCTCTGCGCCTCGGGCTGGACCGGCTCGCGGTGCCAGGAAGGTGGGTGTCTCCCTTCACGTGCTCGGTGCTCAGATCATGTAACTCAAACGCTCACCGTGCCCGGGGCCTGCAGCAGCTTCAGTAGGAAGCCACAGGAGAGACCAGTGGAAACAGAAAAAAAWTGTTAGGCAAAATTGCTGTAGTTATCTCAGCTTTTTTTCCACTGTGTCCTGAACAATCTCTACTCATGTGATATGTGTAAAAAGCAAAACGCAAAAWGTTAAGCCAAGCCTGTGTGTATGCCAGGAGAAAAGTCTGAAGAAACTCCTSCTCCAGCTAAAATATCTGTCTTACTTTAGTGTAAAGGTGTTAAACTGGAAATACGGACTGCACTGTTTATTTAAATAAAAAAAATACATCATGTCAATTAAAAATACAGCTGCAAGAATAAAAAGTATTTTAAAAGAATGAGCAGGCTAATAATTATGGAAATCCATTGTATTAATATAGAAGTGGAAAACTTGCACTACTAGTAAACATGCAGATAAAAAAAAAGGTCAGGTTATTTGTATTAATGTAAAACTGTTTAAGATTTAACCCATAATTCTTAGCATACTTTTAAAATCTACATTTCTCTGTCCTGGAAAAGATTTTAGAGTTATACCAGTTAAGTATCTGTCCTTAGAGGGGGAAAAAAAAAACACCCAAAACAAAACAAAACAAAACAAAACAAAAAAAAAAACCCACCAAAAAAGCAACAAAAACTGAGCCTTCTTCCATTTGTATTTGTATCATCCTGAGCATGTTGTTGTCAGGATTCTTTCGTGTCAGATGTATAAATCCTCTTGATTTATCCGTCCTTCCTTCCAGCAATTTGTCCTCAAGGCTGTCGGAACAACGGCGCCTGCGTGGCTCCCGGGATTTGCAGCTGTCCCGCTGGCTGGGTTGGCGCAGCGTGCCACTTAGGTAAAGGGCTTCTGGCTTCTCTTTCTCGCAGCGCTTGCTGGGTTTGCTTGAATTACCAGTGTCAATTCCGAATCTACAGGCCCTAACCGAGCTGCTGGGGTGGTGTGTTKTGTGAGAGCTGCTTCTGCATGCTGAGGGCCCTGAGTGTGGTGTAGGATATAGATAGGTTGCCTCTCTGGTCATGAAGGTGGAACTGTTGCAGATCCAAGTTTTGGCCATCACCAAATTCATTACACAGCATCTTTTGTGGATCTTAAGTATTTTCTATAGACTGAGACCCCAGTGCAAAGAGCTGGAAATGGCAGTTACAAAAGCTCTATTGCTACTGATGCTGATTAAAGGCTTCATTAAATGCTATGTATATGGAAAACAAACTCCCTTCTCATATTGAAGGTTGTGTGGAAGAGTTAACTCCAGTTAATTCCAGATCAGGAGAACTCCAGCCTTGACCAGTGCTGGTGCCTCAGACACTCTGCCAGTCAGCCCCTTGCATTTCCCAGGCAGTGACTCACGAAGGCAGGAGGTGATTATGGAAACTTCAGTCCACCCAGAGCTGCTGCTGTCTTGGGCTGCACCCTTATGTAGCCCAGAGCAGCACTGCCCTGATGCTGAAGGCATTCCTGACACCAGAAAAGGGGAAGCTCTCAGTTTGACATTASCTTTGCATAGGGCCCAAGGTCTCTGAGCCAAGTTCCCTGTGTCTGAAGTGTCCCTGACCTGGTCTTGGGAATCCACATCTACTGTGTTAATTTTTATGCAGATTATTGGCAAGCAACCACCAGTGAATAAGCTTTTAGTGCTGCCGTTTCTATCAGGAAAGTGCCTATCCTTTGTACTCCTCCGTGCATTGAGCCTGAGGGTGGCCCTGAGAGATAAATAAGCACAAGACCTGAGCAGATGTTTGGGGCCCAACAGGTCTGGACTGTGGAGTTCCTTCCCCGTGCCCTCCATAGTGCCACTGTTGGGTCCCTAACGTTAAAATGACCAAATGGCTGAACTCGCTGGGTCTTTACCCGGCGTGGCCGCTCTACAGGCCTCTCGCAGGCAYGCTGGGCCCCTCCTGTGTTTCCTGGCCTGTGGGGAGCACTGGGGCCGGCCCGCTCATGGTGCTGCGTCCGCTCCACTGCGGAGCGGGCAGAAGGGCAGTGCTGGCGGCGGCCAGGTCGCCTTTCCCGGAGGTACCGGGATCCAGGAACTGCCTCAGGAAGTTCCAAYGGGGGCCTTTGGAGGCCACACAYCGAGAGGCGCTGCCTTGCRGCTCTGCCAYGGCCTTGCGGCTCTGCCACGGCCTTGCGGCTCTGCCACGGCCTTCTCTCTGTGCCATGTCCGGTGGAGCGCTGGGCTGGCGCGGGGCGGCGGAGCGAGGGAGGGCGCCACGGGCCCGTGTGCACGTGTAGCCGCTGTCTCGTTTCAGCCGTCTGCAAAGYGCCCTGCGAGCACGGCGGGAAGTGCGTGGCTCCGAACGTGTGCAGGTGTCGGCCGCCCTACGCCGGGCCCCASTGCACCAAGAAAAGGAAGGAATGAAGCAGCCTCGGCAAAGACGAGCTCCGTTTTCCTCGTGCTGCTCTTCGGGTAGAGACGAYGTCCAGCGCGAGACCCGGGGGCCGGAAGGGGGGCTTCATGTGGGAACTAATTCCATGTAACGGAGCTTGCTTTCTGTTTCACGTAGATTAAATGAATGCTCTTTTGTACGAAGGAAAACTCTTCAGATGGTAACAAAGGTGTTGTGAGTGTTCAGCTACCTCCTGTGTATATAGYGAATTGCACAGGCTCTTTTGTTCTCATTTTCCTTCAGAAGCAGAACTACTTTTTTGTCATGGTTGATACAGCTGACATTGAAGTAAAATTTTCKCTCTGAATAAAGTACTTCAGAATGGACCTGTGCGCTTCTTTCTGACTTTATTTTTCCTCTGGTTAGAAATATCTTCATGTTTTAACGACACATTTTTTAAAAGCACATGAAAAAAAAAACTTTAATGCAAATAACCAGAAGTGGGCGTTAGTTCAAGTGTCATCTATCTATAGTAAGATTACACAGTTGCAAGAACAAACTTGCAGGGTTGGCATCTTTCTGGAGCATTAGCAAACTGCAAGGGTCGTGTTCAGAGATCCTGGTTATTGCATTGTGAACTTGTCTCCTCCTGCCTCGTTTACTCATTGTGGAGCTTGATCACATCTTGATTTTGCTTACAACATGCTTGTTCAGACGATCCACACTGACCGCCTACAAGCTTAATCCATACTGATACGGGACTGTGTCCTTATGACACAGTCCTCTGAACAGATCCACAGTCCTTCAAACAGGCTGCGGATCTGACCAAGGCTCCTGCCTCCGCTGCACACTACGACTTGGGGAAGGGTCTGCCAAAACACTCAAGCTGAACCAGTCAACTCACCAAGTGTTGCCCGATCTATTTTTTTGAGAGTTTTTGTTATCGTGTAGGTGAAACTATAATGTTCAATATGAGAATGTTAGCTATGCATTATTCTGATATTTTGCATGCGTGTATAAACTACGTTACCAGAAGGCCTTCAGCAGCACCCATTCTGGATGTGGAAATGTTTCTCCAGAGAGCGCTACCAGGCATTGAGCAGAAACAAATGAATTGGGGTATTCTCCTTTACCACATTTCTCTGTAGGTGAGAGACTAAGCATGGAACAAGACRAAGAAAACTGCACTGTATTGCACTAAATTATGCTGAATTTACTGTCTCCTAAAGGGTTCCTATCCTCTATTATTAAACAATTGCTGTGTAATTGAGAAACCTTCCTCTGCCCTTGCTTGGAGGGTCATTGCATTTGGTTCAGATATCACCTGCCAGAGATGTGTCTTCTGTAGGCTGTGCTGCCAGGGATGGGGGTGTATTTGTTGTGCTGCTTTTGCTATTACACATTCTAAATTTGGGATATTCTAGTGAAAAATGTGTTTTTGATGCAAGAAACAAGATCATTTCATCACTATTTCTGGAGCAGGCTTTGTGGTGATGAACTTCTGTGCCTGTATCACAGCTCTCTGCAGAAATCAGGCCATGATTTAGCAATTCAGGAGCTGCATTGAATACCTTGGATGAACCACCAGTAGAAGGAAGGTGAGTAAGACATTTTTGAAATGCCTCAGACACAAGATTTCAGAAAAAGTGAACGAAAGTAAGTACACAGCAGGAGGCCCAATATCTCAGCATTGGTCCTGAGAGGATGGAGTTGTACTCACAAAGCCAAAAGCGACAAGAGTGGAGATGAGGGGCTTGGAAGAGGTAATGGCACCATGAGAGGTTAAAGAGCAGGAACAGCGAGTGGGAGAGGCCTGGAATCGATGTCTCTGATGAGGCCACAGAAAATGGTGATTTAAATAGTTCAACGTTTAGAAACAGCAAGTAAAAATTTGATGTGAAGTAAGCAGCAATTTGATGGCTCACACAACGTGAAGATTGATTTTAGAAATACTGCTTGAAAATAGCACCATCTACTGGCCGAAGCTTGYTTTTCTTTTGTTTGTTTTGTTTTAGAAAAATAATTATTTAAAATCTCCAGCATAGTTTGGGTGGATTTAAAAGTGATTTTTTTAGTAGTGATTCTAAGGTAGAACAGAATCAGAGTGTATTGAAAGTGAATCCACATCCCCAAATGATTGCTTTTGCAGTTCCACATATATCTTTTGATATATGCATACATTTGCTCTTGTTCGTTTCTCAAAGTAAGTGTGTTCTTTTCTTGCTCCTGCTCACCAGCAGTCTGAACGCACTCAGTAGCTCCAGCATGTAACATTTTGGAACTAGGCGTATCCTTCTGTGAAGAGGTAGCTGTCTGTATAACTCAAACCTTTTGAGATACGGCAAGAAACACGATGCAGAACAGGGTAAATCCCTTATTTAGACAGCATTTAGACATAACGGTAAAAACTTGTGCAAGTGCTCTGAGATTCACTAAAAAATGCCAAGGAAGCTTTGTTGTCGTYGTTTTGTTTTGTGGAGCTTTACCTGCTCTGTGGTTTTGGGGAGTACAGGAGGTGAGAAGTTTCTTCTCTTTAACCTACTTACATGTGCATTTTAACATTGATGTTTCCTCTTTTACTGTCAGTTGCTGCAGCAGCAATGGTGGTATCTGCAAGATAACCTTTAGTGACAAACTCTTTAATAGTTTTTTTTTTTAATGAGTTGTGATTTATAATTGAGTGAAATAAACCAACATGACAACAAACATATTTGGTCATTGATGTTCTGAGCTAAGAGAATATATTGATGCTTGGAAAAGGGAAGAGCCTTTCACATGTGTCCCAGGCTTCTAAAAATCTTAGACCTAATATGTAGTAAATAAAGTCCTTGCTGTATTTTCTGTGATACAAATCACTCACCTCTTCAGTAAACATACATTATACTGCATTTTAAATTTTTTTCCAAAAGCACAGGCAAAATCCAATCTGTAGTTATACAATGAGCTWCTGCTGGCCTGCAGAGCAGCTTTATTGCAACCAAATAAAGAACGTGTGATGTACTGTATTTTCCAGATTGTAATTTTTTAATTTAAGGAAATAATGTAAGAAAATTTGGTGAAGATACCATTCTTAGTGCATGGCTTATTATTTTTGCTCCTGCTTGCCCTCCTCTTTCTCCATAGCTACCAGTTTATAGCAATTTGACCTCCACACCCTGCTTCTGATGGGAAGAGCTTGACTCACACAGACCAGCYAAGATTTCTACAAACACGCTTTCCTGTTGCTACATCCTTTCTCTAGAGCAAAGAACCACTGTAAGGTCTTTAGGCTGGCACAAGTTATCCTTCATGCCAACASACTGGACCTGCAGCAACTCTGGCCATATGCTGCTCTCTGCCCTCCAAAAGCCCCAAGCTTCTTGACCTAATTTCATATTAGACCTTGCCCTTTTAGAAGAATTTTGTTAACCTGTGCACAAAAGCTCTGTACCGGTCTCTCCTGTCTAGCTATGGCACACTTTAAGTAGAACAATTCAGCTGTGCTGTAGGAATGTGCTTTCTAATTGCAATAAAAAGACCCTATTTCATGTGTATGATGGAGAACTGTGTAACTATTAACAGTTTTTCAAATAATCACATAAGTACCAGGCACTTGTCTTTATGCATGTACCGGTATTCTTCCTGCTTCATGTTGTGCTCCCTGGAATAGAGCACAGCTTCTCGCTGAGCTCCAGTCTGTAAAGCTCTGGGTGTTTCAATTCAACAAAAACAAAAGTTGTCTTTAGAAACATGAAAATAAGAAACTCTAAAAGTCATGATTTAAAAAATCTTTTATTCAGCCTGAAATGCTGGGAAGGCACACTGAGTCACACAGTCTGTGAGCAGGGGGCTGCGCAAACTCATTAGCCAAAATACTATTAACAATGTTCCCACCAGCTATCACATCTCTACTTSGTCTAACATCCCTGTAGCTAAAAGCCACTTGGACTAGGATTAATACAAGATGAGCTCGAGTAGTATTGGTGTGTCTATGTTTTAGAAACATTTTCAGGACCCTGTGACTGTGTGTTCAAGGCATCATCACAAGGCATCAGTTCCRGCAGCTACTACTTCCCGGAGCAGCTTTTGTTCATAGAGATCTTTGTGAGGTCAGTGGAGTAGATTTTAAATAACAGAAGTCCCCAGCAGATTGGAGAAGCTGCTGGGTTAAAAACAACAACTCACCCTAGTGAAACGGTGGCTTACCCGAAACTTACAACACGAGTGGAAAATTGAATGTGTTTTTGAAATACGTCACTCAAAAATAAGAATGAAGCAGGTATTATTCCAGAATGATGCTGAGCTCTAAGGTCAACTTTGMAAAATGACTTACGAGGACTATCAAGGTGATGAGAAATCTAGGTTCACAGCCTAGATTTGGCATCAAGTATCCCACAGTAGTAGTAAATGGCAAAATGAGCTTGATGTGCGTATGTAAATTGGGAATTGATTTTTTTTTTTAAAAAAAAGGTCCAGGCCTGTGAGCTCAGGTGGCTGAGCCAAAGGGAAGTGCACACCTACCAATGGAGCTGGTGGCTGCAGGGACCAAAATGGCTTTGGCACGGCCAGGCTGAGGGAAAGAGAGTCCTTGCATGGACTCCACAAACAGCCTGGCTCCTGTAGCTGCTAATGACTGGGTGGAGTGAGAAGCAACAGAAGGAAGAATCTGTGCAGGACGTTTTCACAACCATCTGTTTAATCTGATCTAAAGCAGATAACAYGATACACAGCAAAATTCCTCCTGTTAATTCCTATCTCAAGATTCAGCATGGGATCTCTTGTCTAACCCTTGCCATTTTTTTCTGAGACTTGGGAACTAAATTTCTTCATCTTTCCAATATCAGTTCAAATTGGTGAGATAAAAGAGATGCTCTTCTAGACACAGAAAATTCAGTAACTGGTTGCTCAGCTTTGTGAGTGTAAGCAAGGGCAAAGCTGAGGCGTCAGGATCCAGTTGCTGCCTGCAAAGGTTTGCCGTGGATGAACTAGAACTTGTCTGTATGTGGTTGTGACTGTTACTGAGACACTTGGCCTTGCCTGTGTTGTCAGTTCATTGCCCGTTTCCTCCTTACTGCCCAAGCGTGGTGAAGAAGGCCGTGCTTCCAAAACAGAAGCTTCCTTTCACAAGTGCTGTCGTGCTGTCTGCTGCCTCTTAAGAGTCTTGTTCCCACCAAAGGAAGAGCAGAATGCAGTCGGCTACATGAGCCCAGTGAAGGATCAGCAGCTGTGGCTTTTGTGCATGAGGTAGCAAAAAATGAGAGAAAATACATACTTAATGACTAAAAGACGTCGTATGGAAGCTCTTCAGAAACTCAGGTCTGTAATATGACTATTTTTAAATGATGCTTCYGGATATCCTTTTGGTTTAAAAAACACTCCAACTGCCTTTAATTGCCTCTTGACATTTTCAAGTGTCTTGCATATATCCATGCAGCATGTAATCTAACTGATACACTTGCTTTTCCTCAACCATGACGTCTTTGTACCTTGGAAGGAAAAATAAAGAAATGTAAAGACTTTGTTGAGTCTGCCYATTTTTACCATAAATTTTAAGAAGTGATTTTAATGAATTTCAGTGCAATTGATGATGCAGACTAGAGTAGAATACCACCCACTGCAGACTTCACAAAGGAAAGGCAGTTGTAACTAAATGCTTAACTAAAATCATTAATCTGTCAAATTAATCTGACAAGTCACAGAAATGGTCATCATTCACTATTAAGGAAAGAAAAAAAGGATGGTTATTGMCAGTGATACTGCTGGAAGTATGAAATATAGTACAAAATAGAGATGAACTGAGTAACAGCAGAGCATGACCTGATGCAAACTGAGAGTCAGCAAAGGGATACTCTGTCCCCCCAAAATCAAAACAGACCCTGAAAAGAGCATGATGGTTGTTATGAAAAGGTTGCTATGCAACCAAAGAAATAATTTAACTTAGGCATTAGAAACAAATTTGTTAAGTAGTAGAGTTGGGAAACGACTGGATTAGCTTTCAGGAATTTTATGAATAGCAGACTAGGCAAAATTGGACAAAAATGTTTGATATATCTGATACCATTTCTTGGAACAAAAGTGGACCAGATAATGATTCGCAAAGTGCCTGTCAATGGCTGTGCCTTGACACTACAATTACCTGAATTTTCTTCATGCACAGGACTCCAGTGTAACCAGGACGACAAGAGCATACGTTAGGCAACACACACTGGCCTCCAAATAGACACTTCTGATTGCACACAGCTAAAAGAGACAGRGAGATGTGGCTGTATTCATAGAAACAACGTGGTAAAGAAAAGTAGCTGGTTGTGGTACGATCCTGAAGTACGCACTCTAGGAACTGAAAGCTTGGTAGATATTTGCACAGGGCACTGTCCTCAACATAAAGGGATTTTTAATGTGATGTGCAGCCCACAAGGTTCTTATCCACCACTGCTCCCCATATCCCCCCCCCCCAAGCTGTGGATTTTCTAGGGGTATGTGCTAGGGGTATAAAGGAGGATAAGGACATAAGGGAGTGGGGCACACAAGTGATTTGCATCCTCAACTGTGCTGCAGCAAAAAGWTTATAATAAGGGCCGAATCAGTCTTACGTGTTTGACACTGGCTTCCTTCCCACTGTGGAGGGCAATGACACGTACTTGGTCCAATACATTCCCCACCATTCYGACACTCCTGAAGACAGATGGCTGCACAGAGAGCATCACAAAGCTTGGTTATATCTCAAGTGATTACTTGCACTTATTATTTATGTTACCAAGTAGCCTCTAGATGTTAAGCTTGATCTCACAGCTTTTGAGCTTTTACATAGGTTTTACATTATATATATATATATATACATATATATATACATATATATATAAACCATCATTCCAAGGTATAATTCTCCTTTTAACTAAAACATACTTACGTGTGTTACACCTTTTTCCTCTCCATCCCGACGGACAAGAGCAAACACTGGGGCCTACACATCGCCCTCCATTCATGCACCTCGGTTCGCAGACA
The DNA here is from genome assembly GCA_003342815.1 of Eudromia elegans. Taxonomy (NCBI): domain Eukaryota; kingdom Metazoa; phylum Chordata; class Aves; order Tinamiformes; family Tinamidae; genus Eudromia; species Eudromia elegans. The sequence continues at coordinate 471,469 of PTEX01000244.1, forward strand.
CCTTAAATCAAAAGGTATTTGCTGTATAAGAAATTTCATTATTTACATGCAATGTCGTGGTGAACTGTTAGATCAGGGAAGGGTATTAATGCTAGCTTACTTTTTTCACATCTTCTGCCTGTGTGCCCAGCAGGACAAGTACAAACATTGTTCCTCATGCAATGGCCACCGTTCTTACAGGGCGGGCTGCAGACAGCTGAAAGATAACAAATGTGAGAAGCACCCCGCAGATTGCAATTTGCTTCCCCTTTGCCATACACCTCTGGGCAATGAATACTAGAATTCTGTTATAGAGACAGTCAGCACAGTAACATCTGTCTAGTAAAACCYGTATTAATGTGGATTGGGGCCTGTATCAGTTGTAAATATTGAACCAGATGGAAATGTGTCTGCACAGACTGCACACTAGTGAGCTGACTGCTAATTCCTGGCCAGGAGAGCAACAAGCCTCACTGGTGTGCAAATACGGTCGAATACTGCTCAGGAGTGACTGGAAGACAGAAGGAGAAAAAAGCAAGTTTCCAGTACATTTTCTCCTTTGACATTTACTGAATCTGGCATGTAAAGCAAGAAAATCTRAAGGAAATGTTAACCTTGTTTTGCATTTCCTCTTACACATATGATTTGGCTGGGAATTTTTAAAACRTTTAATTTTGTGTCTTAAGCCTAACAATGTTTTCCCACAGATGTTCTCATAACAGCGGAGAGAGAGAAAGAGAGAGAGAAAAATGTTACCGTTCTGACACTGGGCACCAAAGAATCCATGTGGACAGAGGCAAACGTTTGGCTTAGWACAGGAACCTCCATTGAGACACACAGGTTCACACAGAGCTGCAGGAGTAGTGGGAGGAGAAGAAGGTGAAGCCGTGACAAGTCATACCCATGAAAAATCTGCTTCTCTTGCAAGGACGGGAAGGGAGCATCTAAGAGAGCTGCAGGTGACACTATTCACGTAACACCTTTATCTTTTATCCAGCTCTGGGATCAGTACTGCACTTTYTAAACCTGGCACTTGCAGCACCACTCACGCGGAGACCAAAGGKCTCACAGGGGCCCATGGCAGCGAGCAGCTCAAGGCTGAGGCACGCAGTTCCAAATTTTAACCTCTGGGAAGGTGGAGCTGCCCGGGTGTCCAGCACGGACTGCCTCGCTTTACCTGCRCTGCACGTGGGCCCGGACCAGCCGGGCTGGCATCGGCACACGTCGGGAGCAAGGCATTCGCCACCGTTCTCACAGTGCCTGCTGCAAACCACTTCCATCCGAGGAGTCACAGGGAAAGAAAAAAAATACATTGTTACAATGTGTGTTTTACTCCATTTTCCCRTTCTTTCCCAGATATGAGCACTGGAAATTACACACATTAGCTGAAGAGGAACTGAGGGAGAGCTTAATCCAGTCTCAAAGCTGTAACAAGCTAACAGGAGCAGACTGCAGAAGTCTTAGAGTCCTTTCTAGCTCCAYAGAAAAGCCCTTTCTATATAATTGCACGTTTTGATTCAAATTTTATCCTTGGCTTTATTTAGTGTTAGAAATCTAGCAAATTTCAACTATATTCTAAGAAAAGTAAAACTTTGAGTCTAGGAGTTTAAAAAAAGTAGGGTGAGGAGGGTGGGGGGACATTCATATTATGTGATGGATTTGATGGACTCCAGCTTTAGTTCTTCCCAAGGAAGAACAGCATTTTTTTCGTGTCACAACTAAACTCAAAAGAGGAGTAACTGAGAATCTAGAATGAATTGACCAATAATAGAATTGACCAATATAAAATCTACCCAAAATCCAGAATTGCCAAAATGCAACAACTAGAATATGACATAGAAAAAAGCATTTTTGTTAGGCTATTCCAATTTTTCAGCTATGATCACAATAAGCTTTTTGTTCTTCATGCCAGGCCAAGGAAAAGGTTTCATAAATTTGAGTTCATTTTTCCTTTMTATCTGCTATTTATCTCCTCTTTACTGAGATTATTTCTGAATGTACCTCTGCAAACAAGTATTTCAGTATGACAGAAGCCRTCAAAATAACATATTAAACATATGTGTTTATCCTGAAAGTAATCTCTCATACTCAGCAATACCTCCATACTGCTGAATGACAAATAATCAGTTATTTGCCTTTTTTACAGTATGCTGCATTTTCAAAGTCATGTGGAAATGGGATCTGGTTAATGCTTGTTAACCTTGCTCTTGGGCCTGCAGAGAGACATAGATATTTTCTCATTTGTGAGCATTAGACAAATGCCATCATTTGTTTTTATTGCATCTGAAGATTAGGAGAAGTGTTCTGTACTCTTATTTTTCTTTTCTGCTTACTTGTATCACATCTCGGTCCCACAAACCCGTACGGGCAGGTGCAGCGATTTCTGGCCAAGCAAGTGCCTCCATTTTGACAGGGTGGTTTACAACGCGCTGTAGATGGAGAATGATATTGTCAAGAAATCACCTCTAAAAGATGCACGGGTTGCAAAGGGCAAAAGGAAAGTGCTAAAAACTGACAAARTAAGCAAAGAATTGGAAATAGAGAGGTGTATGCAACAACTTCTCTCAAGAATGGCAAGAACCACCAAATTCCAGCAACCGCACCATGGTGGTCACCCCAAAGCGCAGAAACCTGAGCTGTTCTCCAAGCAGGGCTCAGCTCTTCCCTGCTGTCCTGTTGAGAGATTTCCCTCTTCAGAGGTGTTTAGCTTACAGGCACCCACCTCCACTAGTACTCAGCTCTGCTTACTGCAAAATTTTCCYTGGCCAGTCTTCATGTAACTACACAGTATCAGAAAGAAGGTGGGGAAGTGTATGCTTCTYTCTCATGCAGTTACAATGCAGTTTTAAGGAAACATACACCTTAAATCCACCTAAAACACTTCTGAAAAGCTCAGAAGTTGATCAGAATTACAGTTAAGATGGTCACACAATCATTCTAGAGCATATCACAGCAAAGAAGCTGATCCTGTAAGGAGAATCCTGTCAGGAGGGTCTGGAACCCAGCTCTGCCAATTGCCAGCTCCTTAGGCTGGGGCTTCCTCAGGCCTTTCTGTCCCCTTGGAAAACCAGCACAGCTTCTTCAGCAGAAGAACAGGTAAGTGCTCCTACCAGGAATATCCTATTGCATAGAAATACCCTAGAACATAGTGCTGAGGACACTGGTCGAGGATGACCTGTCCCTCTCAGATAATAAGGGACAAGAATCTCCTTTTGTCTCAAAAATAAAAATAATAATAATCCACACACAAAATCAAACCCTATTTACCTTCCTCACAAGTGGAGCCACTGTATTCCGGCAGACATTCACAGACATTTGGCTTAATGCACTTCCCATGGTTTTTACAGTCAGGTCTGCATAGAGCTGCACAAAATCAACAGTGATGTTTAAATCATGAACACATTAATATGAATTATCACGGTCAAAATCAAAACACCATACTCACCAGCCTGACAGCTATAGCCAGAGTAACCAGGCTTGCATCTGCAAATATTGGGTGCCACACACTCCATATTTTTACCACATGTTTGCCTACATATTGCTGAAAGGCAATGAAGAAAGCAATGAAACGAATAAGGAAAGTGCCACTACCATTTCAGTAAAACAGTATCTTGCCTAATATAACAATACATTCCAATCACATGGAATCAGCTCAGGTCCTGCCCTTGCACAGGAAAGCTGAGGTACATTAGAAATTTACCTTAAATTGCCTCCATGCAAATGAAAGCTGTACCAATGTTAATAATGAAAACGAGGAAATTCAATATGCATCTCACTCATCACAGAGCCACACCATACTGTCYAGCTATAAAGATATCACAACATTCTTCTCTGCAAAGCATTTGTAACAGTTATTGTAATACCTCTGCAAGTAATACCATCTCCAAAATAGCCATAAGGACAAGGGCCACATCTGACATGTCCGTCCTGATGTGGTTCACAAGACACTCCGTGAAAGCAGGGTAAATGGGAACAGATTCCTGCTTCAGGCACCAATATTTCACCTGATGTTACAGTAAGCGGTTTTGGTTGGACAGTGACTTTGACCAGAGCAGATGGCAAAGGACTTGCTTTATGCTTGGCTAAGAGTAGCTGAACTCTGCGGGCACTCCCTCCTTTGGGTACTTTGCTGGGCAAAGGCGGCCCTCTGTTTGTGTTGATCCTGCTGCTGGGAGAAGCCCTCCTGCCAGTCTCAGGATAGCTGTGGACTTCAGCTTGTGTCCTTGTCTTCTCCTTAGGTGATACTGCCCGGCTCCCTGACGACGCTGCCACCACAGCACTAGCAGAGGAGCCCTCCTCCCTGTGAGCAAGGCGAGCGCTGCCGGCGCCGAGAGTGCGGCCCACGTTCCCACCAACGGCAGGCTGCACCGAAGCACCTGGAGAATTAAACACCTTCCAAGCGGGGACTGCTGCTGTTGTGGAGGCTGGTGGAGCTCTGCGACTGGCCACTTCCATGGGAATCAGTCTTTGGGGGATGTCTGTAGGAGGAGGAGTATAGCTTGAGACATTTAAACCCAGATAACCATTGTTGAAAAGCTACAACGTGTTAGAAAAGGAGAAAAGTTCAAAAATATCACAGGAATTTCTTCTGCAAGCATGGGGAATGTCTTCTGATCAGGAAAAAAACAAAAACCAAAATAACTTGTGCTTCTGTGCTTCAACAGCACATGCAGCACTTCCTCCATGTCCTGCAGTAGGAATTACATATTCAGTAGAACCGGGGAATAACTTAACATCCCTTGCCATACCCACTACTGCTCCTTCATGGCTGGGAGGCAAGAATGAGGCACGATACCCATGAGACAGACAACCAGGGGCCTTCCCCACGTTAGGTCTATGAACAGTTGTCCTGCTAAAACAAACTACCAGCTCCAGCCGGCATCACGTTGCTCCCAAGCAGCTACACGGAGAGAGAGTTTAAGCTGAAGATACTGCTGTGGTGCAACACTGTGCCCAAGTGCCAATAACAAGTCCAGGAGCAGGTATTTAGCCAAAAGCATGTATGCACTTACACCTACTGATGCATCCTATGATGTATTTCATGGGAATAATCCATCACCTTGAGAAGCACACGGTGACAAAAATGCAAACACACGAAACTACACTCTCCAAAGCAGAGTCAACCTCCTCCCTGAATAGAGCTAGTGAAAAGTTCTTATATTCTGCCTAGAAAAGTGGGTGTTATGGTGGATTGCAGAAAGGAATACAACACTAGCCTCAAATGCCAGAATGTCTTACATGGGCTTTAGCCAGAATTGAAACTGGAACAAATTACTCTAAGATCTGTCCTTAGCCTCATATAGGAACTAGACAGGAAAGTTAAACTTTCCTSCATCTCCTTACAAAGTGCTATGCCTCTCATTGCTGAAAATCAAAGCATTTTGCAGCTGATGAAGAATTATCCAGCACTGACAGTCAATAAGGTTTTCCCCCTCCTCTCCCAACAATTCAGAGACAAATAGGAAAAGACATTCAAGGAGAATTTCCCATGAACAAAGCCCCAGCAGGCACAGACTTGGAAATGCCAGCAACAGTACTTACGGAGTTTTGGAATTAAGAGCGTTCATTTGCCATATCCTTCACCTTTATTTGAGTTGAAGCATTAAAACGGCATTCAGGATAATGCCATAAACTTTTGCTTATCTCATGTAACAGATGTCCCTATCCCCATGTTACCTACTTTATATCCGTGGTTAGTCAAAAACAAAAGGCAACCGGAAGAATGTCGTCAATCACACCACACTGTGATTAACCTAAGGGACTTGTACATAGATACTGACATTTTGGTGTCATTTTTTGGAAACAGGAATACAATCCAAATAATGAGTTGTACCAAGTTAAATAGAAAAATTAAAGTGAGTAACATAAGCATAATTAGAACCTTTATTTGCCACCTTTATCAGCATGTAAATCAGAAATCCCACCCTCTTCACAAAAAATATCACCTTTATTCTGTTCTGTTGAAGCCTCTCCTTTAAAATTTTCTTCAAAGCTTTCTGAAAACAAAAGATGTTAAGGCACAGCAGCAGTTACTTTATTTTTCCTTCAACCACAAATAAATTGCAGAGTTAGTTTCAGCAACTAAAAATAACTCAAAATTCAGAGAAAGCAGACAAAGAGACTTTCTTAAAGCATATAAAACTTAACAGAATATATGAAAAATACAAGTTCCTCAGAAATTGAATAATATGACAGTAAGAATAAATGTTTAAGCACCTTGTTATGCAAGTATTTTGATGTGAATAACTCTCTTAAGCTATCAAACAGGAAAGCATTCTGTCAGTATTTGCACACATCTGGAAAGTAATGCAGAAAAAAAATACACCTCGCTTCATCCATTTTTATATGAAGAATTAGTGTATTTTGTAGGTAGTTTTTATCTACAGCTATGTGACCCAATGTATTCTGATGCTGTTGCCAACTGAGATTCTGTTCCAGAAGTCAGAGGAAAAAGCCCTTTTTCCCAACTACTGAAGTTAGTTCAACTTCTAAATTCAGCTGAAGTCCCCAACTTCTAAGTTAGTTACAAACATGTAACCCAACCACAGATATCTGAATTGGAATACAACAGAAGCATTCTCATGAAAAAAAACTTATTTTTTTCATAATACTTTAATCATACCATAACATGACTTCCCATCTCCTCGTAGATTAGCTGGGCACGGACCACAATGATAAGAACCAAAAGTATTGAAACAAAATACTCCAGGGAAGCAGGGTCTGGATTCACATTCATCTACATCATCTTGACAATTTTTACCTGAATTGAAATACATATTTTTACAACACTTTATTATGTTGTCATATGCATTTCATCTTCTTACTGTAACAGTAAGTTATTTAGAGCTAATAAATTTTAAAAAATCTGTGCAAGATAAAATTAGAAAGTGGTATTTGCTGCTGCATGTATAAAGCAGTAACTTACCTTGAAGTTCTGGTGGACACTCACAGTAATAGCTGTTGATGGCATCCACACACCTGCCAGCACCACACGAGTTAGGTTGACATTCATCAATATTCACTTGGCAGAGATCACCTTCAAAGCCAGCTGCGCACGCACAAAGGTATCTTCCACTTCCAGGTGGAAAATTAACATTTGTCACACACGAGCCATTATTCAGGCAATCGCACGATTTTACACTGACCTAAAAGGCAAGTCCAATAGAAAAGACTTTTTTCTTTTTAAACAGACTAGCAATTAATTTTGTAAATAAATCTCTTTTTTAAAAAAACTTACTCATTTGTCATTTGACTGTAATATTCATTACCTCTATTTCTACTTTTGTCTCTGCGTTGCAGTCGTCTGTCAAAGAAAATGTTAATTTATGGCGATTCTTTGACATTGCTTTCCATAAAAGGAGACCTGATGGGGAAAGACTTGCACCTTCAGGACCAGATTCCAATGTAAAAAGAACAGTAGAGCCCTCTGGATCTGAGGCCAAAAATTGATATATGAAATTTTCTCCATAGAAAGTCTGTAGTGTACCCTGAAAAGTTTGGAGCAGTGGAGGTTGGTTGTCTGTAATAAAGAAAACATTTTCTCTTTTAAGCAAGAAAAACTTACAGAAATTAAAAAGGAATATGTCTTTCTACTAAGGAAGTCATACGTAACTATTTCCTTTCAAATTTTATGTTAATTAAATGGCACAGCAGAGTGGAGCTTTTATACTACTACAAACACCCTAAGGGAATTGGTCTAATCTCAGAGCTGACCCTGCTTTGAGTAGAAGGTTGAATTACACAGCTTCTTGAGCAGATTTTCAAATTCCTGTTATTAAGAAGAAACTACTGAGAGCTCACCTTCAACAACGGACCAAGTTAACTTAGATATGTCAGGTCTGCAGAGTAAACAAGGGCTGCTTGGATTTGCATCGCCTTCACCATAACAGAGCCCATCTATGTTGCATGTTTTCTCCTACAGAGAAATAATAATTACGCAATTCATTATTTCTCTGCTGTCAAACAATACATCTGTATATAATTGTAAAGTGCCAAACAAAATCTACTCCATCTTATGCTTTAACTGTTTTTGAAAACAAACCACTAAAAACTTGTTCCTTTTTATTTGATAATTGTATGAAAGTTAATTTTTTCTGAAGTTGCCTCAGCCCAGCTTCAATGTTCATGCTTATCTTTTTTGTGCATGGAAAACCCGTTACAAACAAGAGCTGAGTTGGCATATGGAGATTCAGTCTGCTGATCTCTACAGACTTTTTCCACTGGTATATTTTTATAGTAAACAGATAGTAAGGAAACATATACCTTTAATGTACACAACCCTGATTCCTGTGGTTCACATGTTTGACAGGCTCCATCATATAATATCACCGTTTTAGGATTGCTATAAATGAATCCATCATTAGAAATCTGCAAAATGTAGATCAGAAATGGATTAACTCATATCGGTATCACCACATCACCAAAATGGACTCTTATCGTGGGATTCAACTCAAACATCTACATTTAGATGTTTAAACTCCTAAATAATCCGCAGAAATCTAGTCAATCCTGCCAGTAAGTCTAGCTGGATATCTCACTAGACCTAGCTGTCTACTTTAAGGTAAGCTCAAGAGCCTTCTGGGTGCCACTGGCATTATTGAGTCAGTCTCCGAGATCTCAGCTGTTTACTTCACTTACTGATTCACGCACGTACACTACATTCAACTCAATTTTCCCATAAATGTGTCGAAGAACATTTCAAATTCTCTAGGGTAGCCACCTGGCCATTAACTTCTATTCTTGAAGAATATGTGTCTCTGTAGGTTGTCTGATCTCAACCACTAYCCTTGAAGGGGGTCTGAAACAGCACTCAACACTTAGATTCAGGTGATGAACCTGAGACCCTAAGTCACATGAGCTGAACTCTACACTTAGCACCACTGAAAAGAAAAAAGGATAATACCCACAGAATACATTTTTCTCTACATAGTAATATTTTTAAATGAATACTTGAAATTTCTGAGAGTACCTTTATTTGCCACCTGGCAAGAGGTTTATCATCGAGATCCATGACACGAGACCGCTGGCCATTGCTTGGTAACTGACAGTCGGCAATCCTGGCACTTTGGAAGGCAGCTGGCATAACTAGAGATTCTCCAAGAAGCCAGTGGCTACCATTATGCTAAAAGTTAAGACAGAGAGTCTGCTTTACATTGCAATATGAAAATATTTTTATCTCACACGAAACATGGATTGCACTGTGTTTGAATGCACCTAATGCCTCTGGATGGAAGTGTTATGTGAACTATTCAATTACCATTATTTGCACAGGACTTGATTTCTATCTGATCTAGTAATTAGGACAATGGCAGTTAGCCACTAAACTCTCGCACAAGCCTATAAACTACACTACTGTTCCTGTAGACTTCTCTCCTAAATTGTAGTGAGGGCAAGTCGTCTAAAGATCTGTCTTCAGAATTCAAGATACAAAAAGTAGGGATGATAACATGACCTAAGTCTTAATAGCAACATGAGTTCTTCCTACAGGAAGTAGAAAGCAGAGTTAAAGCCTATTGAGAATAAAGTCAGATGAAAATAATAACTCAGACTATAGATCTGGAGAACAGCCAGATCAGAAGTCATTTTGAGTTTGACCAGGTTTTATTGAGCTGTCTCTCATTACTTGCTTCAGCTACAGGAAACAATCAAGCCACCTTTATTCAGGTTCTGACATGATGTTTCAAAGCCATGTGG
>PTEX01000244.1:481245-654183 GCA_003342815.1 Eudromia elegans
TTTTTTTTTTCTTCATTTGGCTTTTAAAGGAAGTCACAGTAAAAGAAAGAAGGGTGAGTAGCTAAATATTTCTATGTATAACTTTGGCAGCACTTACTTACATAACCTTCATAACCTTTGGATTGTGAGGGGTTCTATCTTCCAGACACTTTTTTTTTTTAGTTTTTTTTTGGATTAAACCCAATCTTATCCTGCACAAAATCTAAGTCAATTCTGGATCCATATAATTATAGGCTCCTTGGCCATGTCCTACCCAAACCTCTATCAAGACAGATTTACTAGTTTTGCTGCTGTGAGGTCCTTCAATACAGATTTCTCCAAATTACCTCTTTTAGCATCATGCAAGAAACTTATGTCCTTCCTAGCATAGTAGGACAGGCCCTGGACAATGGATCTGTTTTAGCCTTTCACAAGGGAAAAGATGAAAGATGAGAAATCCACTTTGTGCTAACTCTAAAGTCGGCCAAAATGACTTTTCTATAAAATATTGACCTGTCAAGTTTATCTTAAATTATGTGGAGTTCTACAYGACTGCAACTCCATAGACATTTTCATAAAGCCACTACTATTCCAGCCTGGGGTGAGGGAAAAAAAGATCCTTTCATCAACTTCCTCCTGAATTTCAGATAAAAGCAGTGGCTTTCATTTTCTAGCCTGTATCTTGTCAGTGAGAATATCATCAATAAAAGTGGTTTAACAGAAAGTTTTTGTAGTTGAGAGCCAAGTACACTACCACAGAGAGCACTACATCAGCAAATCTTGCCCCGAGTTAAGAGAGAGACATTTCAAACTGTGATAAGTGAGCTCCCAACAATTGTCTCACTGTGAGTTTGGTCTAGAAGTCTTTTAATGTAATGGAGTGTAAATTTACACTCTAGTGCAAAGACTTTCTCATTTCAAGCTACCTCCAGATGAGTGGATACATGTTGTGCTCACGGAAAATCTATAGCTCGCACTGCTTAATCTGCTGGCACTCTGGCAATCTTATCCTCTGCTGGCACTCGCTAAGCAAAACTATTTGCCTCGAGGACAAAAGTAGAACATTTCTCCTTTGGCCAGCCCCTTTTGCCCCTATCGTCACATCAGTGAAACCACATTTTATTTTGAAGATTTTTTAAATTTTATTTTCATGTCCAAAATGAAGAAAAAATTCAAACATGCAGGTTATGTCAGACTAACACTTAAACTACCTAGGTGTCTTAGGCAAAATCCAGGTTTGGATAACCACATTCTGTCTATACTGCTTCCTCTCAAAATCGCATTAGCTTGCAGTACAGTAGTTTTAATCTCCTGCTGAATACTACTAAATACACAGGGAAACCAAATAAATACACCAGAGACATTGAAAACACATCAAAAATGCCTTTCTGTTGTAACAGATTTATGATATTCATAAAAGGGTCATTTCAAGCATTAGACTGGGATGGAAATCTAGAAATGTCTTTAACCTTGCTGCCCCTTTTCAAAGAAGTGGCTTTTCAGTTCCCTTCTATAAGCACTTCAATAAAAGGCAAACAATGTAGTGGCTGCTGTTATTAGACTGCCCTTGCCCTTTSCTGATGGAGAGCTGCTGTGCGCTGTTATCTCCCTCTGGGCTGCTGAACATTCCCAGGATGTTGTGTATTTCTCTCACCAGAGAGGAAATGGCCATCTGAGAGTGGCTGCTGCAAAATGCTGAGTGCCTTTGCTTTCAGCTTCTGCTACAGCATTGGGTTGTGCCCATAAAAATGCTTGATATATGGTTGATTAGACATTGTTTTACTCATTCTCTGAGGAGCTTRAAGGTAATAATATTGTATACTATAACACTGTGTATTCTATATACCTGTAATTTGCTAATTTCACATTTCAGGCTTGCTGACTCCCTGAAGCCGTGTCCAAAAGCTCTCACTGACGTGCAGTCATACTGCCGAATATTGCAYAGCCCGGCATTCTCCAGCTCAGTGATTTCTGGAACCTGGTCTTTGAAGCAGAAATTAGGCAGGGAAAGTTGTATAGTAACTGGTTTATATGCATTTACAGTTAATATGTTTATTTCTACAGCCAACTAAGAAAACTCTAAAAACAACATTATGCATTTTTTTGCTTCACTATTTGAAATCTTTGTTTTATTACAATGTTCGTAAGACACTATAAATTTAAAAGGTTTATTATCATTTCACCTCTGCGCCTGCTTTTAAATAAGTCACTAAAATAAAAATGCCCCTTCAAAATAAATATGAAAATATTTTATTTGAAAGGATTTTCACTTTCCCAATACTTCTGCTCGTACTTTCCCAGCATGTCTGCTTACCTGTATTCTCTGTTTACTGTAAAAAGATGCCTAGCAATATTTGCTATAGCTCCTTTTCCTTCACCATCAACTGTATTTCCACCATGTTTAACAGTTTGCTTACAGATATACTTGATCACCAAAATGAAAAGCATTCCATTTGCAGTTAATAACCAGCACCACAAAGACTATAAACAAGAGGGAATGGATAGAAGTGGCAGATCTTCCCTGCAGAAGACAGCAAGGAATGTGAAAACATGCTGCCCTCTTGGGACTATACTGAGTGGTACATTTAAGAAATATGACATGCCGTAAACTTAGCCTATGTTTTGCCCTAGGGAAACAAGAAGGCTGAATAGAAAACAATTTTAAATTGGAACTAAGTTGCTGGATAACAAACAGCCCCACTGTAGGGAGCCGCTATCAGCAGGAAAGAAAGGCAGTAAAACAAACTTATTGAGCACAAACATCAAAAATGCTATTTAAGTAAATCTCGTTGTTCTGTTCACTTACCAGAGAGAACGCTGCAGTCGTAAGAGCTATAGCCTTGGAAACATGCACAACCCCATTCCATACACTCTCCATTACCGTTGCAGAGATTGGGACATTTTAAGGCAATAAGGAGGTCCTCAATTGACCCCTGAAGTTCCTGTTGGTTGTAATTCATTTCTTCTAAAACTCTCTTCTCGCATTCATTCTCCAGAAGAGGTAAGAAGGCTTCTGCCCAGCTGAGGTCATCTTTCAGCAGCAAGTCTTTAACACACATATCTATGGCATCTTCCACTCGTTTGCCAAGATGGKCCCCACAAGATCTTCCTATACTGGAATTCACTATGGCCTCTTGGCACAGGGCCAACGCGCTGGACTCGGTCAGGCCGGAAGGAGTGGGCCAGGAAGGAAGGAACTTTCGGTGCAGACCAGTGGCATGGTCCTCTGGAAAAAAATAGCTATAGCCTTCTAGGTCCGCTTGGCTAAGACTTTGGAAGGGAAATACTGGATGATATTCATAGTAACTTTGGCGCTTCCCTCTGCCCATACCAGATTTGCCTTTGAGAAGATGAGTCCTGTAATTYTGGAGATTTCTTTTAATTCGTGAGCTTGAAGTTCCTTCCCTTTCTCTCCAAGTATTTTCTACTGAACTTGTGTTTACTAGCAGTACTTTGTGAAGTTTGGTTTGTTTATTGTTTTTCTGGAAAGGTGAAGAAGAATCCATTTCACGTGCAGGAGAACGTTTCTTTAAGCCTCTGGCAAGCTCAACAGGGCTGAGATACTCAGCAGTGACATCTAGTCCTGGTATCAAAGAAGCAAATCTACCATTTCCGCTTTCTTTGCAAGAGAGAGGAAATTTAGAAACTGACGCTGGTTCATTCTGTGATTGATGCCGTCCAGCATCTTTAAGCGTGCAGTCACAGAAGGCTCTTTTTGTGGAAGATGATAAAGAAGCAGGTGTCTTGTCAAACAAACTATCTCCTGGTGAAATTCTAGAGGAAGAAAAAAAAAAGGAAAAAAATCCCTTTATCTCAAAGGTGTTGTCTGTTTTCTTTGTTTTAGTAAGAATGTGGTGTTTATTTGGCTTTTTATTGTTTCATACTTTTACATCAGAGATGACAAAATCTACAGCATTTAGCTAAAATTAAGGACCTCCACTAAATTATAAAACCACAAGAGCAACTTAAAAAAAATCGTCAAGTGACTCGTCTGTATACCATGGTATTTTGTTCAAAACTTACTCAAACTTATCTTACGTCATAATTACTATTTAAATACTAATTTGGCACTTCAATTTCAATCTATGAAAATTAGTCACGGGAAGTAACAATGACATTTTAACATCAACTTCAAAAGTYAGGAAGATTTTTCTTAACTAAACAGGTTGTTACAAGTACAAAGGAAAGGCTGAACCAAAAATGCTGACATTTGATTGAAACAGAAGTATTTTGTTACCTCCATTCATTAATAAAAGAAAAAGGAACGTTAGAATTGCTTGGGATTTCCATCCCACTTGCAGCGTGATAGTCATTCTCTGCACTTCCATCAAAGGTGCCACAGAGTCCCACTGTATTTCTGTAATCTGAGCTGGGCACCCTAAGCGTTATGCTCATTCCCCATTCACTCACATCAGCACGAACGAAAGCTCCAGAAGAAAACCAAACCTGAAAAGAGATGGGCAATATCACTGTGAGAAACACTTTTAATAAAATTAGAGGTTTGTTAGCAAGGGAAAATTGACAAAGGCCAGGTATATTAAAAAAAAACATTAAACTCTGTGTCTAACTGGATCTTTCCTGATCTGGATCAGGAGAAAGAAAAAAAAAAAAAAGTTATTTCTTGTTTTCTAAAATCTTTCGGGAAACTCCTGTACATCTCAATTAGAATGCGCATCTCAACCAGTATGACTGGCAGCTGGGTGGTGCACTGTAGGTCAACAAACTTTATTCATGATTAGCAGATAATCTGCAAGGTCAATGGCCTCAAAACCACAAAGAATCGCAGAGCCCCTGGACAAAGAAAACGAAGCCGCTTGTCATATCCTGGCACATGGCAAGGGATAATTTTGGTCATGTTGACTCAACTCTTGGGTGACATCTTTCTCAGCTATCTTTTTGTGAGCTATATGATTCTCCGTATGCRAGTAACTTAATACAGAGTCATTTTCTACCCACAAAGCTGATCCTAAATGTTCAGGATAGTTCAAAATAATCTCAAATATTTACTATTTTAGACAACTCTAAAGAAAGTTTCAAGACCAAAATTCTCTCCGTGGATAGAATCACAAACTACACACTTGAATAGGTCACGGTATTTCAATTCAAYGTGTTATGAATAGATTTTGCAATGCTCATCAGTATTTTTATTCAGCAAGCAGAAATATTATTCTAAAAATACACTGATTGGAATTAACACTTTTTAACTTACTCATCTGAATAATTAAAGAGCAAAACCCAGCTACATGCTTTTTGTTCCATAAAACAAAGGAATTTCATTGGAGCGTGGTGCTAAAGGAGAAACAGACTCCTGTGCACACAGAGGAGAGATAAGCAATAACCATTCATGGGAATCCATGAGACAGCTGAAACGAGGACACAGGGTTTTATGACTAAGTGTAAATGCTGTTTCTGTTACCGACCTGCTGCACAGATCTGAGCAAGTCACTTAATATTTCTCTTTTTCTATACYCTTACCTATGAAAGGGATGAATCATCCTCTCTGTTGCCTAAGGATGTCTTGATATTTAATATCTAAAGTCTTCAAATGAACTGCTTCAGACAAAAGCTAGATATTTAAAGCATTCTTAGACCAACAGCAAAACTCAATGTGAAAAGTCATACTGATTTTATGGTTTGCCTTCCAGACAAACAGAGAGATCAGGGAGAAGTCTTTTATTTTGCATTCTGCTTCATTTCAGGTTCACCAGAGCYGTACAGCAAAGTTAGTCATGAAAGAAAAGCGATGGAAATTTATAAAAATAAATGTGAATATTACATTTGAGGGTCAAGTTCTCTGGAGAAGCCACTGACACCTTTAATTCTATGTATGTCATTCGTCATGTTAGTTGCACACTCAGGCAATGTATCACAGGATATATGACATAAGCAAAACTTCGTGCACGCATCACAGAGACCTCATTTTGGAAAACTAATACTGCCAAATAAGCACATACTGATTCCCAAAACCATAAGAAATATGCAAGGGTTGTATGCTGAGATTGCCTACACAGTTCCAGAAAGGTGTTCTTGCATAGATATTGTCATCTGCAAGCAGAACATCCCTCACTTACGTGCAAAATACTAGCCAAAGGACTATACCTGTAAAATAGGCTTCACTGTATTGCTTAATTACCAGAAATAAAGCACGTCTACCTCTATAATTGTTGTGAAGTGACAAAAATAACTGCTGAGATAAATACTACCTCAGCATGCAATATTTACCACTTACTGTGACTTTTCTTCCGAGGTAGGACTCTGTGATCCTGACACTGCTTCCAGATGTGTCTCTACTTATTACAGCCAAGTGTGGTTGTGACTCACGTAGCTGACCGCTGCACATGTCAAACGCAATGACATCCCTTCCTTCTTTGGCAACAAAGCCACAGTTACAGGAGGCTGGAGAGTGAAGGCTTCCACAGTCCCACTGCCGAACGTGAACCTCAAAATCTCGAGACGTGCTCTTAGAGAGAACAAAAGTTCCTGTTTCAAAATTGTCGTAGAGTCTGGAATCAAGAGAAACACATATAATGCTGCTTTGGTTATGTAATAGCTGCATCATTACATGCCAGCAACTTCAGTTTAATCCAGGTTAATTTCAAATATCTTGTGAGCTCTGATGCTACAGATTATGTCTGTGCATCAGGTAAGCCAAACAGCAAAGCAAACCATACAAACCAGCCCACACATTTTTTCCCCACCTGGATAATCAACATCATATCTTATATGCAGCTATGAATCAAAATTTTAAAACTGAGCTTCACCAGAGAAAGAAGCAAAAAAGAAGGATTATTGAGTGGAATAGATAGACAATGTTTCTGAATGGACCATAAAACCACTGGCATTTTTGCCATTAGCCAGTTATGCTCATGGATACTGTGATGTGGAGGCCAGAGGCACTTCTCCCTCCCTCTGCCTCTGCAGCAATGCTCTTGTGCAGCAGGAGCCCAGTGCTTAACTGTGTGTCTGTGTGGGGCAGGGGTGCTGAGGCTTGCCTAAGCACCCTTCACTAAATGATTTAGAAAGTCACATACATTAGGAAAGGTCTGTTTTACTACACATGAGATGCAAGGTGCTTGCTCCTGAAGGTTTGAAAGTCATTTAAAATGAAAACTATAAACAGTGGCTTTCTTTTCTTCTTCGGGTTGGCCACCTGTTCCCTGAAGCAAGTCCCAGACAGCCCATTTAATGATTCCGAGTGGGAAGAGGGAAAAAAAAAAAAAAAAAAAAAAAGGCAAAACCCACTTATTTCCACTGTTAAGTTTAACCACCTCTTAGCTATAAACGGTGAGTGACAGCAAATTGCAGGACAGTGATTTCCCTCCGAATAAGGGCCCAGCAGAAAACTGCAGGCAGCTGCCCTCCTGAGACTGCACAGGGGTACCCACCTTTCAGCACAGACAGCTCCCCTTGCCCAATTTGTAAAATAAAGCAGCAACACTGTTTAACCTTAAAGATATCTTCCCCTCTCGGTATCAGGCTTCCCACTGTGGAATACCCTGCAGTGAATCACAAGGTTTCATAAGGAGGCTTGGTGGCAATATAGCAATGGCTACATTGTCCTGTGAAGCCTTCCCTATAACTTCCATTGATGGGGCAGAAGGAAGATAATCAGTGTGAATGTCCCGACTAGCAGTCACAGTGCCACCAAAGCAGCCACTGCAACCTGCCTTTTCCCTTCCTTTGACAGGTTCACAAGAAGATTCAGGTTGTGGGTTGCATGCCCTTATGTGGGGGCAAGGCAGCCTCCTTCCCTCACCCTCACTTGAAGAAAGGTCTTCCTTTTGGAAAGAAATTGCAGTAATGTACATGGGACTGCAGGGAAAAAATAACTTTTAAATCCATGACCAAGCTCAGCACAAAGTCATGCAGACAACAGCTATTTTATAGCGACTTGATTGCCTTCTTACTCCTAAGGTGAGAGAAAATATCCTGCAGACTGGATACCCTTTTGAATTGAGATTGCTTTGCATATTCAAGTATTTCAGTTTTCATACTTAAAACACATTTCCATCTTTTGTCTCTCATATGGCCAATGTTCCTCCCTTGCACACTCCTTAAAATAGGAAAATACTCCATTCCTTTGGCACAACCCAAAATCTGCATTTGGAAATATAAATATCACAATCATTAGCTTTTGCTAATTGAAGAATGTTTATCCTTACTGTCCAGAGAAGAGTATAAAGTACCGAAGACAACTATGGAAAAGTAAAGTTAAATTCTATCATTAACCTACATGATATGAAATCACTTAAAATTAAGAGCAGCAATCTAGCTATTACCTTCCATCAAATGTAATTATATGAGGGTCAGTAAATGAGTAGCAGTAAGCAGTAGGTAGATCCTTTACGGTAATCTTCAAAACAAAGAAAGACGTAGTAAGTCAAGCCAGGTTAAGAATAAACATACTCAAACAAGTTACTTATCTTGACATACTAGTTTACTCCTCAATCAGTATGTTAAATTAAAAAAAYGTAACTCAAATAAAAGTGCAGGATGTGAATGAAAATCAAACGATATTGAACACTCCAGGAGTTGTGGTGTGACTCAGAATGACACACCCAAAAGAGGAGCTTCATTTATATCATCCACATTTTGGGCCTGTTGGTTTTATACAGTTAGAGGATTTCCAACCTGAGTGCTTTCTGGAGCATAGCCATTCCACACGAAATGATCACTGGATATAGGTTCCACCACAATCCTGGTAATCCTGTCTCCATCCTGCATGAAGTCTGTCACAGCAGTGAAATAACTTACAGCTTGACTACAAATCCCATTATTGCAGGGTTTCTGGAGAAGATCCACACGACAAGAAGAAAGCGCCAAGTTTAAACCTAACTGCTCTTTACCTGYGTTAATGAAAACACAACTTGTGAGTTTTCTTCTAAACAAGCCACAATTTGGTAATTCTGTCAATATAAATACTATATTATTTGCAAATAAGAAAGATTTTTTTCTGTCTATAAGTGAAAATAGTTACGTAGTTTACTGGGCTGGGTCATGTAAAAATCCCCCTCAATCTTCACATACACAGAGAAATTGATTTTTTGAATTGTTCTGAGTCCAAATTACTATATGATATAGATATGATACGGAAATGGTCATCTGTATAGACAAGCCTTCTCCTGATCTTCGTGAGACCTGTTATGAACAAACTCCTATAGAAGAGAGTAATAGTAGTTAAAAAAAAAAAGAAAAAAAAAAAGAATTTTATGACTAAATATACCCACAACAAATACAGCAATAGCTGAACTAAATTCTAAATTTTGTAAGCATTACAGTATCCAATTTTACCTACTCAAATCAACAAAAAAGGGTTCTGATAATGCATGGCTGTCAAAAACAGCTACTAAATTCAGGTACTGAAATTATGTACCTACTGATGAGGAATTGATTACGAATTTATCCCCTAGTACTGACAATAGTAATATGATCAGTTTGTAAATATTTTTTGCCAATTTTATTACATATTTYATAATGTACCAGCAATTCCAAAGGAGACAGAAGACCATATTTAGAAAAATGTACTAAAAGTATAAAATGTAATAAAATCCAGGACAATACTTACCTTGGTCAATAGTATTTAATGCTAGTGAGATTTTACAGTCATTTTCAAGCTGTCCAAACTCAGGACAAGGAATAGGAATTCTACTTTCTATTGCCAATCTGTATTCCTTTCCATCTTCTGCTATACTATAAGCTTCTGGATACACCTAACACAGGAGAAATCATACTTTAAAATATGAAATTTGGAGAACGAACTGGGGGATAGTGCTTATTAACCAGCAGGAATGAACACATCAGGAGTGAAGCACAGTGACTTGGTGCATGGACCATTCTACTTGATGAGGCTTGTGAGGATGGGCAGCAGAGCTACACGCACGGGGGGAAAAAAAATGACTTTGAACCTGTTCTCTGACCAAGTAGCATGGCAAGCCTACATATACGTGATTAAACTTGGCCCATTCCCACTGTCTGATCCCAGAACAGTTAGGCTGCAGCCTTCCCTCATCCCCACAGTGAGCTGGGAACACTCCCTGGTCAAGGCTAGCCTCTGATCCAGACCCAAGTGTTTTGTGGGCCAAAATCATGGCAAAAAGGWAGACAGAATTAAATCTACTGAACAATTAGCTTGCCTGGGCCTGAGTCTGTGCCATGGCCCTCTAGTTTAGAAAGGCTAGTCCAGCTTCTGGAAGTCAGGGCTTTCCCCGGGCTACTATAATTTGTGTGAGCTGATGACCATCTTCCTACTCCTTGAATTAATGGGGGAACACAGAAATACTTTCAATGCCACAACACTTGGCAAATCTAAGCTCACCACAGCCAGGCATGGTCTATGCATTCAGAACACATCTTGAGTGTCTGCTAGTCAGAGGCCCAACTGCCGTCTGCAGGTGTTTTGATTTCAATCTACTTTCATTCATCATCCTACCAGATCTTATCACTGTGAAGCACAGAATAATTACAAAAATGCTCAAACACTGCTTACTGATGTAGACATTTTAATGTGYCCATAGGAAAAAAAATGTATTAATGTTAGCTGCAGTAATACTCAGAAAGATTCCTGCTACAATAAAGAAAGACACAGTTTTCTTTTCAAATTACCTTTATGCCAGCAAAAAACTCCTCACTCTCAACAGGAAAGCTTTGTATATCTGGTTTCTCCAAGAGAAAAGCAGAACTGCTACAGTAAACCTGCAGGACAGAAACACCACAATAGATACTACTTTTCAAGTCCTCATAGGAATCCAAAACCCTGCCATAATGGGTCAGCCTATGGGAATTCATCAAGCCCCGTCTTCACCAGAAGTTAGCAAYTGCCTATGGTCTTGCTTAAGCAAAGTACAGAAATGGACCGAATACACAAGATTTTCTGCATACTCGGGATACTCTATCAGTGCTTCTGAATAAGGCTGGACAGAGATCAATGTGTCTTGCGAGCACCCATGTCTCCATGGATCTATCTAGTCTCTTCTGAATGCTTTCCAGGACCTAACCTTTTCAGGAAATGTCTTCTATTTTTTAGTTTATATACTTACTTTTGTGTGTTTTATCTTTATTGCCTTTTAATTTTTGGTTTTTTAATTCTTAGATTATACAAAACAACCTGCCCTCTTATTCCTCTTTTTAATATACCTTTACCTGGTATTATGGGCTTGGATTATCTCTTTTTCAAGCTAAGGAAATTTATTGTATTCTCCTCTCACACCGAGCCAGGTATATGCCACTAGTTAAATTTCTTTTGCTATATCCTTTCTGAGATACTTGGAAGAGACATATGATATTTGAGATTTTTGTCAAATCAAGAATTTATAGCAGCAGCAGCATGTATTTCATGACTTCAGTCTCYGTTCCTTTCTTTTTGACACTGAGCTAGTATTGTCACAACCGCTCACAAACATTCTTAAGGATTTTTGAGGACTAGCAGGTACTACTGCCATCGGTAAGTCATCCAAGCAGCCTGACTTTGACCTGAACCTCAGTACATTAACAAGATAAAACAACTTTGGAAAACAGTAGAAAACAGGATACTGCAAATAAAACTACAGGCTTTTGGAGAGAGAGGGCAGGAAATATTAACCTGCATGTTGGTATATACAGGTAGAAAGCCTGTGGGTTTTCCAGTTCATAAGCTTCTCAGAGTCATCACATGATCCTAGATCTCAAGTCTGCCACTACTTAAGTTAATGGAATTACTCTTGTTGTTTTAATGGCAGAGATTAAACCATTTAAATATTATCCAAGAGAACTTAAAGCTCTGAATATCATGGTCAAGCAGTAGGTCACTACTGACTTTTCACGTGTGCAGGGGGATTGGACTAGATTATCTCTAGAGGTCCCTTCCAACCTTAATGATTCTATGACTTACAGGAACAGTTATTTACTCAACACAGTGCCTTGCAACAGCTAGCTCTTATGAACTCTCACTTAGGTGTAATTGCATCCTAATCTTCTTAATTTAGAGTATCAAACAAAATCACAAGTGAAGATGATGTAACTTGAATAAACATTTATATACTAGAGGCACGCTACACTGTACTGAAACTGAGTCTTAAAACTTTAATGGTGGTGGTAACTACCAATACGTTCTGTTTCCATATTCGTCTGGGCACAGTTGATGCAAACACCCAGGAACATCATTCTTCTGACAAGAAAGCTTAAAGAACCCTGTGTATAACAACTGTTAATATCTACTCAGCATTATTAACTCGTATGTCAGCAGATAAAATTCCTATGGAGGGAAAAGAACATATTTACAAAGATACAAAGAGAATTATTTTTAACATACTCTGTCTCCAAGTTTGAGGTTTATGCCATCTAGTTCTAAAAGTGAGAATGTATGAACTGCTGTCTCACGTTTCAATTCCTCTTTGACGCCTTCAGGAGAAAGTCTGGACCAAGCTACAGTAAATCCAACCGAGCTGTTTGCAACAGGAACGCCAAAGGTGCACCTGAGGAATATGCTGCCTTTGATCAGCTCTGCTGCAACTTCAGGGGTAGCTGGTGAGGGTRGTGGCACAGATGCAGGGGATGAAGCGGCCAGCTTACCTAGCAAAACAAAAGTGTAGTTTGTGGTTTTTATTCCATGCAAATGTATTTCTGGATGAAATAACACTGACATGTGCTTTGTCAGCTAATAAACTAACAATGTTTACTTTTACTATATATGGAAAATTTATGTAATTGTTAAAAGAAGCAATGAAAAAAGTGTATTTTCCTTCTATTAATTATTAACATGAGAAAAATCTCATCAATGTTTGATGGTGTTTCTGCCCACAGGAAGGTGCTGAAGAGGGGGAAAAATAGTGAGCGAATAAAATACAGTGAATCATCTTACCAGAGAGGAGGGTGCAATGTGTAAAGGAATTTATGTGAAAGAAGAATATCTTCTCCACTTATAAGGAAAAGGACTTATCCTGAGATGATTCTTTCGGAGTGAAATATAAAATGAATCTGCAAATTTACAGTAATCTATAAATCAGTATTATTGAAATTACATTTTAATGTTTATKCTGAGCATTATATTCAGAAACTGCAGATCAGGTACTATTTCTAAATTGCTCATCCTGCAGAAATTCAAGCAATAGTAAAGATAACATGAATATTTTTTATTCAAGGCAGAATATGATTGAATGTTGGGTCATGGATGCAAATCTTTGCAAATCCTTGAGGGGAGGCAGGGAGGAACCACATACACAGAAGAAAATACTTACTGCTACAGATACTTTGAATTGCTACTTCCCGAGATCACAAATCTGTGGTTTTGCATATGCAACAGCTATATAATGTTTTTCGGTGATATATTCACATACACACTGATTAATTACATACTAAGGCTCCTATAATACTGCTCCACATTAAAAATATTCTAAATATTACAAAGCAATAGTAGAAGTGTAAATTACCAGTACAAAAAAAAAATTTTGTAATCCGATTTGTATATAATTATGATAGGAGTCAGTACAAAACCTGGAACTGGAAATCACAAGTTAGATGTATTTAAGAGATGGGGTACAGAATATCTTACCACCTCTACATCTTTTATTGGATATTTACCCAGGAAAAACCTAGGCATTTTTGCTAGTGAATAAAAAGGAATTAAGTATATTATCTTGATTAGGCGTTATGTCTTCCCAAAACCCGTACCTGAGTGATCATTCACTACAACCCAAGACAGTCAAATTCAGCACAGAACTATTCTGAAAAATCACCTTTCCAAGGGGTCTCAGAAAAGATTCTTGTGATCTGCTGTTGTTCGCTAATTCTAATGTTATTACAGATCATTATATCTCACTAAAAAACATTCACAGAGACTGTCAGCATGAATATTACATGTTGCATTTACAGAAGCTTTTGGTACACACAGCTATTTTGAAATATCTATGTTCAGCAAAATGACTTACAAAATGTAACTTAAAATTATTATCTTTTTTGGTATATTTTATGCTTTTATTGCTTTAGTTTTAAATAACTTTAAAAATGAGCAATCAGAGAGTACCAATCGGAAATGCAATAGACTTCTTTTAAGGAAGCTTTATATGCAAGAATATCTGAAAACACTTATTAATGGACAAGGACATTTCCCCGAGACGGAGCTCGCATCTTCTCACCTTCAGTGCAATAGCCCATGCAGCCTTGGGTGGGTTGCAGCAGGTAAACAAAGAAATCTCCACAGTTTCTCACAGTGACAGGGATTCGGAAAAGGCAGCAGTCCCTGGAAGTGCTGAAGAAGAACTGCCACGTGSCACATGCTGTTAACTGCTTCACCTCCCCAGGCCGAGGCAGGGATTCTCCCTCCCACAGAGACAGCCACACAGGGGCCTGAGTTCCACAGTGGTTCACCTGAAGCACCCGAGGAAAACATCAGAAAACGGTTAATGTTGTATCAGGCTGCTTCATCCTTCCAGCTACCTTGTCTAGAGACTTCTCTATTTAGTGGGTAGACCAACTTTATCAATAAAAGTTACTAAATGCTTAGCACACAGRTCAGGTTTTTAAAACTCTCCTCGATGATCTGAAGAGATAGGTCACTAGTCTAAACTGTGTTTTGGAAAACATCTGGTAAAAAAAGTCACATTATTCCCTAGTTGGCTTTAGTAGTTCTTTGCATAGACAGCATCCACTCTGTGATGGTAGAATAAAAGTAGTTGATTTGTATTAAACCTTACTGAAAGTCTCTATAGATTTTTGGCTCATAATGGTCTAAATAATAGGACTTGAAGAGTTGTGCAACCCTGTAGCTATTGCACAGCAAGTTGCCTATGCAGCACAGCAGCCTTCTCAAGGAGGCCAGGTGCTAATGGGCTGCATTACCTGGTGGTCCATAGAGCACGGGGGCCTGAGGAGAAAGCACAAAATTACCCCAATCTCCAGGCTACCCTCCATGTCCCTTCCCTGCCTAAGTGACTGAGCCCTCTAAGCCATGTCCTGCCTGCAAATCAAAGATAGCATTTACCTGCGCACTTCAGTGCCTTATACTGCTTTAGATATTAAAACAGGGGGAGGAGGCTGCTTTAAGCTCCACGGGAATTTTCCTGGTATCCTTTAGCTGTTTTGCGTTTCTGTTAAAAGTATTTTGTTCTTATGCGCTTTCATTCATAAAAAACATGGTCAAAATATATATGCAATTTTTCTTTAAATTAGGAAAATGTTTTCAAGTAGGAAATTACTAAGAAATATCTCCTTAAAACACCGCTATTAGAGCTGTTGAAGAAGCTCCAAAAATCAAGCATCACAAATCAAAGGCATTAAATATTCCAAGTAATTTTTGTTCCTTAAGGGATTTGCAAGTGACAAGAAAACTAATCTTCAGTTAGCTTTGYGAGTTCAAGTCATTTTAGGATTAATCCCCTCTCTCTTACATGACCAGTTTTAAAGCTCCACAATTACTGGCATCATGTGGCTACAAATCCCTATACTGCTTTTGAATATCCTTAACAATGGACTAATTGTAATCACACAGTTGTGAATTTTAGTTGTGGCCATTGCTCCTATGCCAGCACTGAGAAAAACTGTCTTTAGCAGTGACTAGCGATGATGATTTTTGAGAGGTCTAAAAGCAATATAATTTACTATCTGCTGCTCTAGTCCATTCAATTTAATTTTTTCAGCCATAACTTGCAAGATTTTACTGCCAACATTTTTAGTATTTTTGTATTCACAAAGATGATTTGCATCCCACACATAATCTACATAAATATTTAATTTTGTTATACCTATCTCACTGAGGATTTCTTAAGAAAAAGTAACTATTATTTACCATAAACACATAAAGTGCAACATTACCTCCACACATTTGGTTGGCATCTCAGCAGACTTATCAAAAATCATAAAGCGGTACCACCCTGGTGTTAGGGAATGGTCACATATTAAATCCTGAATAGCTGATTGCTGCAGGTGAGATGAATCAAAATCCACACTTCGGTACGGGCTCTTCAGGATCTGATGCCCACCAGGATAACATTCAGGAACTGGGAAACAATAATATTAACAGATATGTTAGAAAAGTTTTAAAATATTTCTTACTGGTAAATTTKAAGATCCTGTAGAATTATATGTGACCTCTTTTACTCTATAAAAGTCTTTATTAGTCAAAAAAGAACTAGATATGTTAATGCTCTCATGACATGCCTAATTGTAGTAAGTGAAAATACAACTGGTATAAAAGCATTTTTTGGACATCAAAGCAGCCTCTGCAGTTTCAAAAATCACAAAACTGATAGTAGATTAAATCAGTGATCTGAATCTTGAGAAAGCCCTAATGATAGCTTTAAAAACAGACGAGTCATTCAGCCATAGAGCAGAACACGAGAATCCAAGGCTAATCTGGAGAAACTGAGATGACTGATGCCGTGTTGAAGAGTTCTGGTTAGTGAAATATTTGCAGGCAGTGTCAAATGTAATGAATTCTGTCAAGAATGTGTTTGGGAAGTAAAAGCTGGACTCAGTAGTAGGATGCATGCAAATAAGTATCTGTATATGTGTGATCCCGTTTATTTCCAATTTTTAAAATGCTTATAAGGATACCAACATCAGTTGGTATAAATGGAATTTCATGGTACATTGACTGTCACAGCAAACTTTAATTCTTGCCTCCACCATGCCACTAATTAATTTTTAAAAAAGCATAAACAAAGCACTATAATCTGACATTTTGGATATTATTAGCATAATCCTAATTATTACTTCCTATTTTTGTTTTAAATAGTTACATCATGCAAAATATGGGACAAATATGTTGCTAGTTACTGTTATCATGTTGCTGATTTTGGTTAAAATAGCACAATAATGTGACATCTACTAAATTCTTACATATCATTGTCCCTACGTATACAGTCATAATTATAAGACTACCTCCAAATCAGGTAATTCCCCTCCTTTAAACGGAGAACAACAGCAGAATGACAAAGTTCATCTCTTTCAAGCAAGCTAGGACAACCCCATTTCAAAGACCGAACACCTAATCCCGCACGGCCCAAGGCAACCCAAGCAGGTTACAATAGCTTTATCTTCACCCCCTAAGCGTAGATGGAAGTCAGTGTGATTGCCTACAGCACCGCTGGCCTTTGGAGTTGCTTGGAGCAGCCCGTAGGCCATTCCTGTCCATACACGTTGACCTCAGCGGGAATGTTTCCTCGACGGAGTCTGAGGAAAAGCTCTTGCAGAAGCAATGGTCAGACTCGAATGTTATTGCACTGTTTTCCAAGCAAGCTTCAGCATAAGCAGTTTATGAACCTTGGTGAAAGTTTCTTCTTGTCTTCTATTTTACACTTCCTTTCCTGTAGCACCCTCCCCCGACTGTAACTGAATCACTCCTGGAACAATTAGTAT
Organism: Eudromia elegans; assembly: GCA_003342815.1. Classification (NCBI taxonomy): domain Eukaryota; kingdom Metazoa; phylum Chordata; class Aves; order Tinamiformes; family Tinamidae; genus Eudromia; species Eudromia elegans. The sequence continues at coordinate 498,553 of PTEX01000244.1, forward strand.
CTGTTACTTTTCCTATCAATAAATCAAGTTAGACAGGAGACAAGTCCTTATTTTCTTTTCCCCATGAGTTTAATTAAAACATCATTTGATAGAGCTCTAAAATAGCAGACTGTATTCAGTGTAATAGGGTTATAAATCCTAACAGAGATCAGATTATACACTTCTTATTATTACACACATTACTTTTAAATGTCACATCTCTTCATCTATTTTTCTTCTTTAGAAGTAGCTCGCATTTCCATGGCTATTACTGTCAATTTAAATGTTCTTACCTAACTATGTGACTGATGTGYTGCCTAACTTCAGTAACAGTGAAAATAAATAAATCTAACATTTTTATGACAAACATACACAGCAAATGTATGTTGCATTCTCTGTGAGAAAGTTACCCCAGCAAACTCTGTCAAATGCATTAAAGAGAAAAGACACTAAATCTTCCACTGAYATCAGACTTTTCTCATCCAAAGTGAAAGAATGATATCAGAAGTTATTTCAAATTTTCTGTTTCAAAGTGGCTAGCGCTACTTGTGCTGAAATGCTGCAAACAAATTTTGCCCCAGTCCAACACCTGCAATTTTGCAGCCAACGCGTCAAGCTCGGCAGAACAAAAAGCAACAGGAAAGAGGGTCTGACACCTGAACGTGTTAGGAAAGCAAACTGACAGGACGGACTTATCTATCAACCCTGCCTATCGTGGGAGGCACATTGGAGATATCAGGTACATTAAAGACACGTAATAAGAATAAACTGAAAGTCAGGTTAGTCTGCGGCAGGGGAATTCATCCCTTATCTGAAGGGATAAGAGGAGGAGGCTCCTCTTYGGAGGGGCAGCGGAGTTAGAGCCCAGAAGGGAGCTGGGAAAGGATTCTCCACCCGCTCTTGGGCAAGGCCAGGGTTACGGGGCAGACCTGGATCCATGGGGACTTCAAGCCATGGTGGAGAAGGGAAAAGGAGGCATCCCATGAACGGATGGGCAGCAGGACCGGCAGAACAGTTCCTCAGCCTTGTACAGACATAACTTACTGGGTTGTATCTTTGTCCATCCAAAGGCTGGGATCTGGCAAAGACTAAAGATCAGTACTTGCCCAAAAGCACTCAGTCTGATCTTGAATGTTTTTTCTTGGATCTACTGACTACAAATGGTGTACTTCTGGGCACACATTAGAACTAGGACTGCTGCCTTTTTTTGGAAGAAATCGTCATTCAGGCTGGCATTTTTTAAAGCAAAACATATAAACTAATTCAACTATCTAAAAGGCACTATTTGCACAGAAGAGATGTCAATTAAAATAATAAAAGCAAACCCCCGGTTTTGCGGTAATAACACGGCAACGCAATGGAGGGGCTGCGGTTCTCCCCTCGAAGGGCTCCCGCAGCCCCACGGGCGCCGCGCGACCCCCTCGCCCACCCCACGCCGCCCGCGTTACCTGCGCGGCGGGCCGGGGCCGGAGCCCGGGCCGGGGCAGGCGCCACGCAGCCCAGCAGCGCCGCGCAGAGCCAGAGGCGCCGCATGGCGGCCGCTGCCCGCCGCTCCACGCCGCTCCACGCCGCTCTCCCGCCGCCTCCGCGCCGCGCCGCTTTGGCCGCACCACCGCCCGCCGCGCGCCTTATGGCGGCGCCGCCGTCCCCAGCCCGCCCCCGGGCCGGCCCGCCTCGCCCCGGCCCCCGCGGGCAGCCGGCGGGAGGCCGCTGTCCCGGCTCGGCGGGTCGGGGGTGGAAGGAGGCCCCGGGGCGAGGAGCCGCCCGCTGGCAGGGTTGATTCCTCAGAGGCGGCCCCGTGTTTGGGGTTTGGTGGAGATTTGGGGTGTGCTTCTGGCCAGGCCCGGGGCTGTGCGGGCGCTGAGACGCTTGGCACCTTTGGGGACATACGCCAGCCCCTCCGTCCTTCACATTCCCTTAGAGAGGAGCTGAAATCTCTAATTTGGCAGGGATTTCCCCGCAGAAGGGGGCTGTAGGGCTGGGGTGCAGCGCGGAGGCCCAGAGCCTCGCGCGGGCAGCGGTGTCTCCTCCATGAGGAGGCCCGGGATGGCCGCGGTTGTTTGGAAGGAAGCAGCRGTGGAGCCTGAGCCTCGGCTCGGAGACTGGGCCTTCCCGGTCCCGCGAGGCCAGCGCGTGGGACTGGATGGAGCCGTCGTCCCTGCAGGCTGCGTGTGCGGTCTAGGGTAGGGATCCTCTGTAGGATGGCAAGGTTCCCCCACCCCAAAATGTTGCAGAGAAGACAAAAGGAAGAAAAGAGGAGTTTTACAACAAAACAAGTTACAAAATAAAGAGCTAGAAGTAGCGKCATGGAGAAGCTTTGACAATATTTAAGCCCTGACCACCTTCTTGAACCTCCGCTGATCAAGATGGAGAGGTATTTACAGGAGGATCAACACCGTTCCTCGTGGATTGGAGGGCAGACCAACAACAGCTGRCAGTAAAGGCTGTTGGAGTGGAGATACCTTCAACTTCTTGGTTCAGTTTTTCAGTTTCAGCCGCCCCTGCTGCTGTCAGCCTCGTCGTCTCTTGCAGCAAGGACGGTGCAAGAGCGCGCTGTGGTTAAGGCAGCTGGCAGCTTGTCTAGGGTAAGTGGCAAGCAGTGGCATCAGTGGCCCTGGATCTGTGAAAACAGTTGTATGAAAATAATTGCAGGGTTGGGTTGTGCTCTAACGTGCGGGACTTTGCAGCCGGTGGCAGTTTCCAAAAGTTTTCAACACTGGTTTGCGTTGTTCTAACTAACAAAATCGTAGGCCGTGGGAAACCGTTTGGCCTGCTGAGTGTACCCCGCGCTCAGGATGGCACGTGAAGTCGGATTATAATTCCGTGTGTGTGCTGTTAAATAGCAGGGAATGTTCTGGGGGGGAAAAAAAGAAAAGACACAGTATTGTAGAATGAAGGGAACATTTAAGATTCCATAAATGATTGCACAGCTCAGGWCATCACTGCCGTGAACAGGCTGAGTAAAAGCACAACACAAGGAGCAGCGGCCTCCGTGGTAGGAAGGATTTAGACATTGTGATGTAGAAATGCATTTTATGAACAAATAGAATGGAAGAGARATATAAGGCAGGCTCTGAAAGTTACTGCACTTCCAGTTTAGCAATCTGTATTCAGTAAAGCTTTTAAATATGTGCTTGATTTTAGGTATATTCTTAAGCCCTCTTTCTGGAGGAACTAAGAGTAGTGATAGGTCAGAGAAAACAGACTTGCTGCTTGACAAGGAACAGGGCTTTAGACCTTTTTGAAWATAGAGGCACTGCAGAAATTAAAAGGTATAGATAAAAAGGTGGCTCTGCTGATACTAGGTCTTAGATGATAGTAGCTAGATTATACTGTTTTAACAGTTATCTGCACATGTAGGTGTCTGAGCAGCATGTGTGTGTGTCTGAGAGAGAGAGACATGGAAAGTTTAATAGGAATCCTAGAAAAAGCCATGAAAGAGAAAAGAGGAAACTTTTTCTCATAAATGCTGCCAACAGCAGGTTCTTACTGTAGCTGTCACTTACATGGACAACATCTAAATCATTAACTTAAAATATGTATGAAATATATGTCTTATCAGCCGAGATTGTGTTAGCTCTAACTGCATCTGGGCGGGGCAGTGCAGGCGGCGGCAGGTGGGTGTCAGACTGACTAAAGAGCACCAGATTTAGGGGGTTTAGGTTGAGGGTCGGGAAGCACAACCGCCAGCATGTGTGCGTATTTACATGTTCTGCAACACGTGTGCACAGCTGGTCAGGTGCGAATTGGAAATGAGACGTCACCTTTGAGCTTTGGCAGCATGTGGCTCCAGGCAAGTACCCATGAAGGGTGTTTGTGTTTGTAGCCAAGCCTTAATCCCAAAGGTAAATAAGGGCATGGGCCAGAACAAAGGCAGTGCCTGTGGCAGGCACCTTGGGGTAAGAAGTTAGTGTGTTTGTGGGTACACAGCGGTGGAGATTCAGAGCTGGGAGTGGACATTGCCCTGAGCAATTAATTCCTGACTCTCTCACTTGGAGCTTCTTACAGACATTATGTGATTAAAGTTAAACAATTAGAGAGAAACCAGATTAGGTTTAAGCTAAAATCGCCTACTGTATCTGATTTATTAGAACCCTTTTCTTGCAAATTGTGTGGTTAAAAGCATGAATGGAAGGCTTGCTTGGATGAATCTTCTTTGCTGCATCACTGATCTGTCTGGTGTTATAGGCAAGGTAAATCTGAGAAAGCCCTTTGAACCTAGGTTGCTGTATTTGTTATGTCTTCAAAGATGGAACATGGATAATAACTCCAAATAAAGCAGTAAGAAGAATTTGCAAGCTGGGAGAGATTTTTGTCCTGCAAATCTTCAAAGGGTCATTGTAGTAATGCCAAATGCTAAATGTTTGGGAAGAGCTCCCTTCAGCAGATAACCTCCCCACCGTAAGCAGCAGATACCTGAGAGATTCCCCACAGCTCTGGGCAAATCTAAAAGCGCGGAGAGGGATGAGTCCTCTTGCACTTGGGTTTGGGTAAAAATAATTTATTTTTAAATTGTGCAAAAGGTTTATGTCCAAAAAGGACAAGTGAACTTGTCCTTTCTGCAAAAAATTAAGTGATTAACATTCTTTTTTTCTAACCTAATCAATTCTGTTCTTAAAATTCCAGCCGTCCTTCCAAATTGTGGGTTGTGTAGCTTCTAATTCAGCTAAGGTTCATTTGACTTAAAAACATGGTTTAACAGCTCTGAAGCTAATGTCCTCAAACATCACAAAGACACGTGAGCTGTGCCAGTCCTGGCTAGAACTGAGGGAATTGATTCTTGTTTTTGGCACCAAATAAATAGAAACAGTGTCAGTAATGGTCATATGCATTTATTTGTTTCAGTCATTATGAGGCTAATTTTAAATAATTTCAAGAGGCTATGTTTGCTCATGTTTATTCTACTGGCAGCTTTTTCTGAAAACTACATGACTTTTGAGTGGCATTTGTTTTTCCAAATGCTTTTAAGATTTGCAGAGAGGATTTTTAAAGCTGCTGTGTGAATGTACTCAATGTTGACAGTCTGTTTGACTTTCAGAAGTAATGATATCTTTAGTGTATTTTTGTTCCTAATTCTCTTTCATATGTGGCCTCTTGTATATATTAGATTTGACTTATGTAGAAAAAGATGTCAGGATAGAAATTTATCGTAGTCTGGTTTGGATAAGCAGTATGAGGTTTAATATAAATTGTAGGAAATCTATCTCCAGTACTTAAGGGGTTATTGAGAGTCAAATAAAATCAGTGCTAGACTCTCCATCAACTTCAGTTTTCTTTAGATCAGCCCATTACTGTTTTATGGTTCTCAAGTATTTTTATATTGTTTATTATATAATGATTTGAAACTTAACTCAAAGGTATATTTGCTCAGAACACGTCAGAATATTTGAAGTTTGGGAACTCCCTTGCCCAGGGGAATACTAATGGGATTAATCGTTGTTTTACATGTACTGTCTCTACTGCCATGATTATACCAATCTCTTATATGTGAGAAACTCTCAAGTATTAGTATTTCTYTTTCTATCTCCTGTGATGTTTATCCTTGTGTGTGTACAACTTAGTTGCAATTTTTMGAAGGCAGAAAAAGTACAGAATTGATTCTATAGCTGATATAGAATCAGTGGTGCTTGGGTAAGGTCCATAGGATTGATGTTGCAGGTAACCATGTACTGTATATTCTTAGTCCTGCTGACTTCTGCACTGTTATTTTTGATATTTGTCAAATAAAAATTAATACAACTGCATGAAAGTCTTAACTAAATATTAATATGTCTGGTACTGCAGGTGAGATGAAAGTGGGAAAAATATGTAACCCACATAACAAACAAATAATATAGTATTTTCTTAAATTTGGAAATTACTTTTGTTAGTATCAAAGACTTTGATCCTATAAATGTGTTTTAGTGAAATTACAGTGTGGCTGAAGTTGGAAGGGTTCCCTGGAGCTCAAGCAGGGTCACCTTGAGCATGCTGACCAGGACTGTGTCCTGTGGCTTTTGAGTATGTCCAAAGACAGGCTCCACAGTTGCTCTGGGCACCTTGTTCCCATGTTCTGTCACCCTCACAGTAAGGAAGTTTTGCCTCATGTTCAAACAGAACTTCCCGTGTTTCATTCTGTGGCCTTTGCCTCTTGTCCTGGCATGGGRCACCACTGAGAAGAGTCTGGTCCCATCCTGTCTACACCCTCCCTTCTTTTATCCATTAATAAGATCCCCCCAAGTCTTCTCTTCCCCAAGCTGAACCATCCCAGCTTTCTTGGCCTTTCTTCATGTGAGAGATGCTTCAGTCTTTTATCATCGTAGCAGCCCTTTGCTGGACTTGCTCCACTACAATCCTTCAAGAAGAAGTGGGATCTTCAGCAATAAAAATTAGACAGAGATAGCACTGCTGTTATAAAAAGCCAGCTACTTTATTCCTGTGGTGGAAACAAGCCTGTTTTCTATCAGCCTCTCCCACRTTGCCTCTCCTACACAGACGTCCTCAGACATTTGTCTCTGCCTTAATCCTTCCCCAAGTTCTGTGATTATAGTACTTTTTTTTTTTTTTTGAGTTAGTAACACAGTTTGTATATGACACAGCTCTGGTTTCAGAGCTGCTCTGCCTGTATTGATCATCTAGACAAAGGGAGAAAACATCCTTAATTTGTTACGTTTGCTCTGTRTTTGGAAAAATGAGTGGAGGAGTTTTACAAGTGAGTAACTCCCTTCTTCAGCTTCCTCAAGCAATGACTCATTATTTGACCCGTCTGCAATGAAGAAGATTTTTAATCTGACTTCAAGAAAATACAGCATAGATGTTATTTTTATGGTGGYAGTACCAAGTATTTTACAAGAGTGTATAAAACTTGGTGTCTTTCTTGAAGTGACAACATATCAGTTAAATTAAACTGTTAAATAAATGTATTAAACAATATATGTATGTGTATATATAATTGATAGAAAAATCTCAGATTTTCAATTAAGTGAAATTCTTCAGTTGGAATAACTTGGAGCTGTTGTGCTCTGGGCATTAYGGAAGTACTGTGCTACTGTCAGTGCTAGAGCATCTGGCTAGTAGCATTCTGCATTTTTCTGCTCTTTTTTTTTGTGTGCCTGAGCTATGAAAATATGAAAATAAATACATTTATCTCATTATTAATAATGCTTTGATAGGCTTTTTTCCTRTAGTTCAGTTTTCATTTGCTTTGCTGAGCACTCATGGGCTTGGTGAATGCTTCAGCTATTTATTGCTGCTCAAATTGTCAGCTGAAATCAGCATAAAAGATMCCAGAAAAGCTGTAAAAATTTGTAGTCTAAGAGTTAGAAACATCTTTTGGGGAGACTGYCTTTTTAAGAAGAAGCTGTTCTCTGCTAGCATTTTTCCCAGTCTTAATAGTTTCCTTGGCCTTTCTCCTCAGAGCACCACCTTTTGCCTAGAAGCCAGCYCAACTATTTCTTGAGAGTGAAGGGTCATATTAAACTCCACAACTCAATTCCCAATGAATTCCCTTTCTATAGATCTGTGGCTTCTAAGTGATACTTTTACCTCTCTATTTCCTGCCTTGCTGCCATGCTMAGAGCAGACCTCCTGCTGTTTGACTGCAGGTTTTGCATTGTGTATTTGAAGGTAATTCCTAGACCACAGCATCTTTCCAGTGTCTGTGGACATAAAGACTGTGACAGTTGTCTCTCGTGAGTGTAATTCTGTTACAAGAATTTTACTAAAAGATGTTCGYGTTGTGAATATCTCTTCCTTTCTGTATAGCATTGCTAAGGGAMAAAAAATAATGAAGGTTTTAAAATTAATACATTCTGTACCATATTAAGACCCTACATTTATAACCAAATTATGTACTTAGCTTTACACACTTGACATCTTTGGACGATTTAACAGTTTACATTCTGGCACATGTTGAAGTGTTTGCAGTAATAAGAGCTGCATACTCTCAGCACTGTTAAATGTTTTGCAGCTGAAGAGGGGTTAGATCCCCCAAGGGCTTTTCTGCTGTGTATAAATGCTAAACATCCACAGCTTRCACCTGGGATTTCTCATATTGTTGAGTGGTTTCATCTCACTAGCATGTACGTATATACATACACAGACATGCAGGAATGGGCTAATGACCAGAATAAGCTGGTCCAGGGGAGAAAAAAAAAGCTCAGAATTGTCAAATACTCCTTAAAACATCCCCTGTGTTTTTTTTTTTTTCCTAGAATACTTTGTTTTCTGTTCGGCCCTGTAAATTGCGCAGAATCTGCTGTTCCCCTGCCTCCTGGATAGCCCTGCAAGTATTGTCACAGTGTTTTACTCCTCTTCCTCATCACAGAACAGAGATAGTGCTGTGGAAACGGTTCTGTCTTCCTCTCAGTGTGTGCCTGCAGTTCATCAGTGTCACCTCTGGAAGGCTCACCATATCTGTGTCCCTTTGGAAGGGATAATGCTCAGATGAGTGCCTCTGCAGAAACTGTAGACAAGACCTGTGTCACCTGAGGAGGGATAGTCTTGCCTGAGTGAAGATATCTGGGCTGGAGATAAACTTCTGCTGTAGCAACACTCCCTTTGAACCAAAGGAGAGAAATAGGTTCTGTGGCATTGCAAGCTTTCCAGTCTCCTGCATGCATCTATGTTAGGACTGGATGCTCCTCTACCAAGGAGAATTACTTTCCAAGGATCGAGGTGGCTTCATTTGATTTTAAAAWCTCAACATTTWAAATAATTTCTACAATTGTTTCTGCACAGCTTGAGTACAGCGTTAGCAATTACTGCAAAGTAAGCTGACTGATGTTCCACAAAACCCTTAAAGTTTCAGATACTGCCCACCAGGAGTGACCACAGGAAGCCTGCAGCACCRGAGGCCCATTCCTTCAGCTGCAGCTCCTCTCAGGAGGTGTACTCTCACAGTAAATATTAAAATTTTACACAGATTCCAATCTGTGTAAATCTGTCTAAACAAAAAATAAAGTGTAGCCAAAMCCATTTGATCAATCTAACACAACATATTAGTGTCTTAAAATGATGAAAGACGTTCCTGTATGGAAATACAATAAACAACCTTCACGCACAAAGTTATGTTCTAGGGCAACATTCATTCCTTTCGATGATGGCAAGTAACTGTTTGCACTTTACTATGAGCTTAATGAACAAGTGCAAATTCAGTAGTTTTAACAGCATTTATAAATTTGATTGATTTTTTTTATAGCTTGCAGAGTTGCAGTAACTGTCTAGGCCTATCTCCATGAATGAAGACAAAGCACCAGAACATACCTGCATAGTGCTCGTTTCTAAATAATCTGATAATAAATCAGCAAATAGGGTGGTAGAGTGTAGCTAATATARGCTCAAAGAATGCACTTTCTCATAAAGTTTTTGTAACTGTTTGCAAGCCAGAGGCTCTGGGGAGTCACCTGACAAAGAGAAATCATCAAAACCACTTAGAGAAATACCTCTYATCTGCTTGGGAACTACGTGCTTTGTCAGGAGCTCAGTATTCTCTGAACTTGGCTCTGTATTAACCTTGTACAACTCTTGGGTGCTGTGTACACCARAAGAGACCCTGTGAAGATGCCCACGCTCTAACCCAGCAGGTCCCTGTGGGCTGCACATGTGGGCAGGGCTGTCCATTTGTGTTATTTCCATTAACTTCCCTAGTTCTGGAGATGGTTCTTGGAAACAAGAGCTCCATAAATGTCTTACCGAATAAATATTAAAGCAGTAAAAAGTCTTAGATGAAATACGTGAACTTTTGAGACRGGGTTGCACTAGAAATTGAAATATATGCTTAGTTTTTTGGAATCATGGGCTTTTCAAACACACAGTTCAGCGGAACTGAGTTTATGCAAGATGCATGTGTGTCTCAGGGAGAGAGAGATTTAGGCTCAAATGCTACAAAAATGTAAAAACAAACATTTTGTTTATGAAGTGTCAAATTCATGTATGGCAAAAGCATGTGTACAAAGTTACAGCAGCCTTCTACCTTGAAAAAATCTTCTTCCCTTCTAAACAACTTCTGGAGGTTTCTTAGCTCCTTGAAGAGCCACTACAAAGCATGTGTACAAAGTTACAGCAGCCTTCTACCTTGAAAAAATCTTCTTCCCTTCTAAACAACTTCTGGAGGTTTCTTAGCTCCTTAAAGAGTCACTACAAACCTGGAACAATATCAGCATGTTTGCCCTCTCATTTACATTATTTCAGTTTAAAGCAATCAGGAAAAGTATTGCCGTCTTTAAAAGAATGGGCTGGTTTTGTTTACAAAAAATCAAAGCTCTACAACAACTTACCATATCTGTCSAAAGCTCTTCCTAAATAGAAATAAGCAGAAATACAGCAAGAAGAATGCTGAAAGGATTGGAAGAAGTGGCTTTTTGTAAAGGATGTMACTTAAAACAGCAGTGTGCTGTTCCCAGTCACTGGTCTTATGACAGTCTTGCCAGAGATAAAAATTTACCATGGGGAGATCTCAGATCTTCTGATGAACAGTGCTACATCTGAAGTGCTTTTGAGCTACAAGCAACTATCAAGGTTTGTGTTCTCTAGAAGGTCATAACTCATCTGTCTGATTTTGAGTTTTGCAGTAAAATAAAATGTCTATAACACAACCTAATTATTTATACCTTTATATGCAGGTAGATGTGTACTTCTTTTTTATAGGATATTGTGTTTATATCCATGACTTCAACTTTGAATATCCATTCTTTAGTTCTGCTCAGTCATCTTTGTTGACAGGTTCTTGGGCAATGAATGCATATTCTTATTGTGCATGTGTGTGATTCACGATTCATGTGATATGTCTAGTGACTCCCATGTTAGAACTGTTAAACCCTTTCATATACAGAAATTTGTGGAAGAGGAAAAATTATACCACAGAACACTGCTGTTTGCTCCTTCATATCTAGAGATATGTGACAGAACTGGCAATGGGCTCACGATTTTATTAGCTAAAAAGCAAGATGAAGTACTTTGAGGGAATGATGAAGAACTCCAGTGAGGTGCAGATAACTGCTGCATTTGCTTTAAATTTTCCCCAAATATCACCAGGGACATGTCCCAGTCTTGCAACTTGGTCCCTATCTGGCCTGTTTTCAGCTCCCTCTCTTTCYTATGAGGAAGTGTCTGAACATGTGGCTTAAGGACTAGTCCAAATCAGAGGAACTTATCCRAGCTTTCAACATAGTACAGCTTCAGTGGTTCAGCTCAATTAGTATCTCTATATTAAGACTRTTACTTTTATCCTGAAGCAAAATCAATGCCAAGTCAAATCCTGGTGAATGTCATGGTGCTATATCTAAGTCTAAGTAATTCATTGTCCYATAGTGTCAGTTCTTAAAAACTTTTTTGTATTTCTAAAGTAGGGGTTAGGTAGCTACTGAGTATTTGCTAGGAGTGTATTCTTTCATTCTTTCTTCTTTTAAAAAAAGCTTGTTTTGATAAAGGAACRAAGTTTATACAAGGTGCATATTTTTGTCCACTCCAATGACTTGTTAACCAAAATTCAAGTAAATCTGGCAGAGGATTAGAGATTTCGAAGATTCTCAWGAAAATATCCAAATCAATACTTCCGTGAGGTATTGGTAGTCATTAATTCATTTCATATATATTCTGGGAGGAACAGCAGGCTGCACGTTGCCAGTTCCTCTGCTGAGTGGCCAAGAACTCATGGTCGGTGAAGGGGTTTTAGTTATTTTCTTGCTCATACATTAGCTTAGGTTTTGGCTGTCTTTATAATTACATAAGAGATCACATTATACAAGCAATTTGGTTAAGGGGATCTTCTATAATTTATTATCTGAATAAAGTACATTGACATTAAATAGCTATCATGAAGAWGTAAGTCATTGTCTCTCACCAGAAAAATGTTCTTTCTTCTTGTGTTGGAGATTGATAACTTTGGAGCCACAGACAGGTCTCATCTTCTTTCCCATGTTTTTTCATTTACATACGCTAATGGCAATTCTCTGTGTAGATGGTGCCAGTTTCCTAAAGCCATTGATACAGAAAATTACATTCCTCAGAACTGATGGATGATGCAATTAAAAATTTAACTTAATTAAAAAGTATAATTAGTAGTGTATCAGTTAACCTYGACAGAAAAAAAAAGCACATGAGGAGTAGATTTAACAGGGACTATCACAAAAATAAGCTAATATAATATACATAATGGCATTTATTATGATCCCTTACATCAGGAGAGCAGRACTCTGTATCTCTATAAACAGTATCACTATTCTTCTCAAGAAACATCAGATCATTTCTTGATTCTCATAAGTCAAAACAGAGCTATCTACTACAGGTGTTATAAGAGTACTGGTCATAAATGCCCATGCAGTTCCTGGCACTGAATGAGTGTGAAAGAAACACATGATGAAGAAATATGTCCTTCACTATGAGGAAATGTCTGCTGTCTGTGGAAGTGCTGTACATTTGGGTCTGTTCTTCTCATGGATACAGGGAACTCCCTGTATGTACAACTGAATCTTCCACTACAGCAGTTGGTGTTCCAAATATTTAAATCAGCAGCACTGTAAGGAGGTAATGACGTGGAGCTTTATGCCGATGATTGATGTAGTATTTTCCAGARCTTACGAAGACAGCAACTGCATGTTTGGAATTGGTAGAGTGCAGTTTCATGCTAAAAGCCATGGTTTAGTTAAAGTGCTTTAACTGTYTATGTGAATCTTCATCCTGTGGTGATTTGCTTTCTACAGCTCTTGTATTCAAAGCTGGGAACTTGGCCAGCTCTGGAGTTATGCAGAACAAAGATGTCTGCAAAAGRTTCAGTAAAGTTTCTCTGTTGACATTGTCCTCGTCACTAGCTCAGTGGCCAGCCACGATCTGCTCTTGTTTCTGTAGAGAAGCCTAGGCTGCATTTCAAAACAAGCTGTCAGATCAGCTCAAGACACAGGAAAGAAGGCAAATAGAACAAACAGATAGTTTGATGTGTGGTGCCTGCAGTGTGGTGCCTGCAGTGCCATGCTGTATTTTAYGGCTCTGGCTCCAGTCGATCTGACATTGGGCCTACATGGGAATGTCATAAGTGCATTTGAATAAATCAGTCCTCAGATGGAGTCTCCCAGACCAAGTTCTTAACAAGTCTCTCCTCATAGTCCAAAGGAGTTTGCAGTTTTGCTGAAGAAATCCATATCYTCTCTTCGACTGCATACTTAGGTGTGGTACATGTGGTGCATCTATTTGGGATGTTTGGRGAAATATGAAAGTGGTATGTATAGGTGTGAAATGAGGACACTCACAGTGTTTCAACCAAATATTCCAGAAAGTCAGTTCCACTTCATTATGGTCTGCTGACGTGCAGGATTTAGGATGCTCCAAGAGTCGGCTCCTGTCTTTCAACAGAATTTGGGCTCCTGTCTTTAAAATGGAGTTCTTTTACAAGACTAATAGGTACAGGAAAGGTACTGTTTAAATACTTCATTGGGTTGCCAAATTAGAACTAAACCGTTTCTATACCTAAGATAAAAACTCAGCTGTGTCCATAGATTCAGTCTTAGGWCTTTTTCTTCACTGCTGATTTTTCCTGAATAGGAAAAAAATGAATCCACAAATCTCACAAAATTCCACCATCCACTTCTTACTAAAAATAATAGTGCTTCGCTATGTCTATGTCTTCAAGTGTATCTTCCCATTGAAACTGATGTATTTCAGTCTCCTGCAGGAAGAAACTGAGAGCAAAAGCATATGCCTCGGTAGCTGAGCTTTATAGTCTGAGATTAGGTGTTGTAGAGAAGCTGTTATGTGGGACATCTGAGGGGTCAAATTCCAACAGTGCTTCTTCAGAACCTCATTTTTYCCAGCAGCTTTTCTCATATAACCTGAGGCAATTTAGGCTCTGACACTTAAACGCATGACAAATTTCCTTTTTGTAGGATCATATCCAAGAGGCTGACTGGCTGACTGGTATTTGCTGCTTGCTCTATTTTTTGCCTCCGTGGAAAAGCAGCTGCATTGATTGCAGTAACTAAATATTGTTTAYGCAGGCTTTTGTCTCTGCAGTGATTTTCTTCAGAGTGAACCTAAGAAAGCAACGCATGAGGAACTGGCCTTACCCRGTTTGCATCTAATTTGAGAGTAATGTCAGAGTACAGGGAGAGCCAGGACAGACGCTTTGTTCATGCTTAGTCACAGGAGCTTCAGTAGCTGGAGARGTGAGGAACACTAGCTTTTAGTTTATCTTTAAATAGAGGTATTTTTTGTGTTGTTTTCTTCAAATATTTTGAAAAATGAGKGTCAGAAACCCAAAGATTTGATAATGCAGTGACATTGTTCTCACTGTTCAATAAGACATTGAATCAAGGTTGTTCTTTTCACCCTGATATAACCTGCTGTAGGTYAAGAAGTTTCAAGTGCAAAGGCAGAAGACAAAATTTTATATCATCATATCCCAAATATTATTCTTTGTATGGTCTCAAATYTGGCATGTTCATGCCAATTGGGTAACCATTTTGATGCTCAACAAATAATATGTCAGATCTGCAAACTAAAAATAAGCAATAGCTTAGTTATYGTAGAGTGGGTCCACACATTTTGAAGCAGTGTTGAAAACTGCATGAAAACTCTGGTTCTTTTCACTTCAGCAGCCTTTTGCTGCTTTGGTGATGTTGGTACAATTGACGATGAATGCTAAACTAAAAGAAGTTTAATCCTTTTCCTGCACTGTAGTCATATGGTAAATTTTTACAGCTATAACAACTGCAGCTTAATTTCCTATCCCAGCAGTGTGTGGCAGAGATGTAACAATATTGCACAGCAGGGCTGTCTCATTTCACAAAACGTTTCATTGAGGCTTTTGGGTCATCTTCTGCTAATCAGCTTTCTCAGCAAGGTGCACACACACCCAAAGCGAGTGTGGTCAGTGGGCCTGGTACGTTACAATGTCCAAACAGTTTAATGAATATCTGCCCATTTAATTTTGCTTAAGAAGAACCAGCAGGGTGGCTGCACAGATTATTGCTTCTGAATCCTGTTATTCTTGACTGTTTTGTTTAATTCCTGCTTCTGCAATATGAGCTGGTAATTGTAATCCCAGAGAGCACATTGGATCTTGCTCCTTCTGGCGATGGAATCCCATTTGAGTTGCCTACTCCAAGACAGTGTGTGAAGGTTTCTTATAAGCCTAAATATTGGCTTCCTAAAAGTAGCTTATCTGAGAGTAGGGCAACAGCTGGCATGCTGGGGATATGTTCATCTGCACCCTTCTGTGCTGCCTCAAGCAGGTATTGCTGTACATAAAAGAAGAGGGATAATGGCATTAAAAATGTTATTCTTAGAGAGGATGTTTGTTTCCACAGCTGTTTTCTGTCCTCCTTCCTTATTCCTAATGTTTTGCAATTTTCTCTTACTTTTGTTTCTGTGGTGATACCTGTAATGAAATATTGAAACTCTAATATACAATATTCCTTGCAGAAGCTTGCACTAGAAATTATTATCTGTTTTATACCATTTGCAGCATAGAGCATTGCTTACTTCACAGGCATATTATCAGCCTTCTGGTGCAAAGGATTAAAAAATTAACTCAAACCCAAACCAGRTGAATGTAGGATAGCACATTACTTGGATAGGCTCTCAAATATCCTTTATTTTGCCMTGTAGTTTATGTCTTACACAGTACAAAGCAGCGCAGAATTCAGTCTCAGTGATGAATCTTTAYGGGATGACTTATGAACAAGACTGATTCATGGCCCTGAATATGCACTCAGACTGCAGMAGGCAAAAATCGATCTGTGGAAATATGACTGTGAATATAGCTATAAATAAGCATGGTCGCAAGAAGTGCTGGGGAAAGGGAGACACTCAGCATGCAGGTTTTCACCTAGTCCCAGATTCCTTTAATACAATAATGAAGTTATGGCTGGGAGAGTACCAAATACCTCTTACATATACCAAATTCTAAGACAGAAAATGAAAGCTTGATGAGTTTCTTTTTCCCCCAATCTATATGGTTCAATTATATATTTTTTTTATTATTATTATTTTCTCTCCCCTGTTATGGTGGAATTTACAGAACTTTATGGCTAAATAATTATAGGAAGTTTTCAATGTGCCCGTCCTGAAATGGGATTTTGGACTTTTCAGAATGGCAAAGTGGACAAAAATAAACAATGATATTGACAAGGTACTAATTTAACAACTTGAGAACAACTAATAATCATTTTCCCCTGGAAATGCCAGCAAGAAGACCTGATGCCTTGAAGCAAGAAGCATTGAATAATGTGTAAACTACTCAGATAAGAAATCTATTTTCTAAATTAATTATGCAATTAAATAAGGTTTAATAAGTCATTAACATTTTGTGATCCTAGTAACTAAAAATGCATCACAGTCATATTAGGCAGCAGTATTTAGTGCAGCAAGATATTCCCTGGAAAAATACCAAGGACTTGCTGGATTCTCCCCTCTTTACGATGTTGCCACACAGTGACAACATCCCTGAGCGTTCTCTTCTCCGGTCCCAGCTCTTTCAGCCTCTCTTTGTGTGTCGGGCACCTCTCTTCCTTAGACCCTATTTGGGGACCTTTGCAGGACTTGCTGCAGTGTATCCAAGTCTCTGCCAAATTAAGGAGCCCAGAAGTGGACACTGGACACTGCATAGTGTTATGTTGCTGCTACCCAGGAGGCAGATGAGAGGGGTAATAGAGAAACTTGAAAGCAACATTTCCAAATGATCATTTGACCACCAGAATTAATGCATTGGAACTATGGGTTGCAAGAGTTGCAAGRGCTACAAAAAGGTGACTGTTAGAAGATACAGAATAACTGTATTCTTCAAAAAAAGAAATTACAAATTATATACCAGCATTAGGAATTTTCAATTGTCTTTGAATCAGACAAGTTTGGAAGAGATATTAGACTGTTTTGCTGCTGGTGCTGCAGCAAAAATATATTTTAGTCAATCATTTTACTCAATAATTTCCCCTCTCCAGATAGAYTGGCAGGGGGCAGGCTCCATGGCTAATACTTACTGTATACTCCAGGACGCAAAACCTGAGAGAGGAAGAAAATGGAGTTATTGAACTATGTGTTCACATTTCAGCATATTAGAGTGTGCTGAAAGCATCTGTCTTTTCATTCTSTTCATGATTTTTCAAAAGAATGCTAATATACTTTGACATAAGAGAATAAATGAATAGAAAAAATAACAACACTAGTGCACTGKAAAGAAGGAAACTAAGATCTCCAGAGGAATGGGAAATGAGAAATTTTCCTGTCCTGCCATAAAGAGAATCACTTGTTATCTAAATTCCTAAATCCCAGGCTAAAAAGCATAAAGCAATGCATTCAATTTCCTGGCACTGAGTAGTTTCTTATAACAGGCCTTCTTGGGGTATATTTCCTGTTAATGTAAATGCTGAACTTCTGGAATGAATCAATAATATATTGTCCCCCCTCCCTGGACCATTTTCAAAGGACACTACTGAGAGATGCTGTCAAATCTGAACGTTTCATTTCTCAGAACTTAAAAATAAAACTCTTTATAATTGAATATGTCATCAGGGGGTTAAAAGTAATGAATACCAACATTTTTCTCCTCCTTTTGCTTAAGAAGCAAGATTGAATCTTTCCTAAGTCCGGAAGCTTTATAGCTGAATGCTGAATGTTCTGTTCAGCATCAAGGCAAATCCCAAGTTAAGCTATCAGATTCAAAGAACAKCTATACTGTCTCCTTATCTACAGCTTTCCTTCAGAGGATTCAAACACATTCAGTAAACATTAGCGAATTTAAGTAATTCCCTGTGAAGCAGATAGTCAGAATTTTCAAAAGCCTGTAAGTGCCAGGAAATCCATTAGCTCTCTGTTACCAAAGGACATCCCAAAGAGTACGGCAATGAAAAATAAGGTGTTAGAAGAAAATCAGGCACAGATTGCACAGACTCTTACTGTCAAAATATATACTCATAAATTGAGAAAGAACTGAGTTTCCATTAATTGGTTTAGTTAGTTTCCTTTTCTTTCAGCTTCTGATTAAACGTTCTTTAGTGCTTATAGGAACTGCCTCATTAACTTTTGTGGGACTTGACTCCCATGTTCAGAAGGGTTTCTGAAATTTGGCTTGATCTGTAATAAAAGCGTCTGAAATTGTGATTTTTTTCGAATCTAAGGCTGGAATTTTCACCCTTGGTCATGAACAGTGCAATGGTGGTTGGGAAGTAAAAGCCTTCCAATATGTTAAAGTTTCTGGATCATGTGTTAAACTCTGGTCTTTACATCATCACCAGATTAAGAGAGAGAGTAGAAGATCAAATGCTCATCAAGCATTACTGTTTATAATAAACATCTTTTTAGTGGCAATAAGCCTAACAGCTAAATATAGGTAGCAGGTCTTACAACTTTTTATTATTTCTGCACACTTCCTTGGTGGGTGGCATTTAAAATTCAGCTTCTGAAATCCTTTGACATAGCATAAATAGCCTTTCTAGTGTGCTGTCATAGACATATTGGTTTTACCTGTTTGGTATAAAATAACATCATCAATCTTCTATAAAGGACCACTGGCTTTGCCTCTTCCAGCCCAGTTACCACCGCTGTCTCTCCATAAGTCATGAATCCTCCTGGCACAGCAGGAATACATTAATGATTTATTTCTTCCATGGAATACCCATATTGCAAATGATTTTGTTACCGTGCTGGTTACTCTCACAGCAGGGTATTGTTGCTAATAGATCCCCTTGAGCATTTGAACTCTCCATTCCTCATTTAACTGGATCCCTGGTACTATGCATGTTAAATACCTCATCTATAATTTCGTTAAGCATGAGATTTCTGTCACCATCTCTTTTGTTGGGAAGCTCTTTCCTGCCTCTACAGTAAAAGCAGCACAGTACAAGGCTTTMTCACAACTCACAGGTGGGGTTGTTGGTTGTGGCTATTCGGTGTCACGTGCAGTGATGGTCTCATGCTTTGTGCGAGCACCAGTTCCAGCTCCCCTTGCCTCTSCTCCTCTGCACGACCTCGCAGTTCTCTGAAGTCCTGGGTGACGTTCAGACCCTCGCATTATTTCCCTATAAACCTCTCCAACTGCGGCACGGCTGTGCAGAAGCACTGAAGTCAAAGTGAGTTTTACCACAGACTACAGCGGAGTCAGGACTGCGTGCCGAGACTGGATGCTTTTAAGGATCTCCCTCTTCCATGTGTTCTGTGAGCTTTTGTTAATGGAGTCCTGCTGACCCACAGAGGAAGTCCTTAATTAGTGGAGGAAATGGTTTCAGAGGSAAAAGGACAGAGAAAAGAGATAGCTTTCCACTTTTGTCCCCAGAGAAAATGCCCGTTTGCCGTCCTGTTGTTTAATAGTGTGGTATGCCCGGGTGTGGAGCCAGGGCTCTTTGCTCTGGGTAGCACTAGCTTTGTGGGGGCCCTGCAGGAGGAGCCCTGAAGCTTCAGCTCGGGGTTCCACACTTACAACACAAAATGCATTCTGTGCCGGGACAAGGCCACAGGGCTGTCCCAGCAGGTGGTGGCTGAGTGGCCCCAAGGACCACCATGGCCTGTCAGGGGGCTGTGTGCCCTGCAGCCTCATGGGCCGTGGGGTCACCCTAGTGCTCACAGTGGTCCCGGCACGGTATCTGAGCCCGGGAGCCCGGCATGACCAGCACCACCGCTCGCCTGGAGCTCTTCCCAGAGCTCCTGTGGCCATCAGCCACACGTGGCCATCGGAGGTCTGATGGATGGTAGCGTGATGGTGGAGAGGCTCAGCACTGCCTGGACGATAGGGAAGCCCCTCTGTCCGGGGCTCCATACGTAGCCATGTGAAGAGCGTGACTTGGGGGGCCAATAACATGGAAGATGCTTGTTCATGCGGARATGCTTGCTCAACTAGTTTCTGGGGATGCTGATACAAAAAACACTGCAAATATCACTATAGGCTAAAAACAACAGCTCCAGCACTATACAGTACACATCAGAAATGATGATGTTCTCGAACAACACCCATTTCCTTCCTTTCTTTCTTTCTTTTTTTTTTTTCCCAAATCTTTTCTGTAATGCAAATTCRAGGCACAGTAATACTGACAAAAGCCTTTGCTTCATTTTATCAGCTTTCTCTTAAACAAGCACATATGATGCACATTTATTTTGGAGATGCTTCAGACTTGCATATTTTGGGRGGTGTTTTTGTTTTTGCAGGTACTCTCTCCTTTATGGCTGTTTGTAACTGGTATGTGCATGTGATTAGTCAGTCAGGAATAGCCAAATTCTACTRTTTTTCCTATGTATCTTCTTCCAAAAGAAGGTGTGTCTAAGYCTAGGTGAGAGCGTTTGAACACGGCTCTAAGTTGTTGCATACGTGCAATGCTTTTGCACTTTTACCTCTTCTTTCCCAGGAATCAAAAAAAAGGTAACGACAGACTGATTCACAAGACTTACAGGAGAGGAGACACAGCGAAGGGAATGCAGACTGACACCGTACTGGCACTGTTTATAAAGAGAGGCTGACTGATAGGCCTTCTATTTTTGCAAGTAAATGTTGATTCATCTAAGTGGTGCTTAAGCTGTGGTAACACATCTGTTTGTAGCTGGAGAAGAGAATACGAAGTGCTATATTTCATCTACATGATAAACATGAAATATTGTAAAGTCTCCCCACTTTTGCAGTTCCCGCTGAGAAATTGCTTGCAAAGTTCCCTGGATATTTTAGTCTACTCTTGAACTTAAGYGCTTAGGAGTTTTGCCTTAGAAAAAGACAGGAAAGAATGGAAAACAGAATGGACCATGAAACTCTGCAATGCTGCCTAGGAGTGTTTTTGTGTGTAGTTTGTATGCATAAACCAGATGCATACAAATGCATTCCTGTAGAAGCCATCGCAGAGTGTGGCAGACAGGCCTCGTTAGTCCTGGGAACCACTCCCTCTCGGTTCCCGCTCTGCGCGGATCAGGCGAGTGGGCCTGGGYAGCGAGGGAAGGAGCTTCCTCCGCTCCGACAGCGCACGCTGGGCGCACTGGGGCAGGGTGTGAGGGCAGGGCCGAGGCAGCCGTGGGTCATGTTATCTGGGCTCTGTCCCGCTTGTGGGCTCACGACAAGGCTGCATCGGCAGGTGAAGAGACAGCGGGAAGGACACGTCTGCTTAGTGCACAGAGGAGAGCATTTCTGTGAAAAACAGGGATGGGTGACAAGGGGGTACTGCAGTAAGGATGGTGGTGGGAGATGTGGGAAAGAAACCCCATCCAAGTCCAACTCACTGCTGGGCTGCAGAGCAGCGGCTCATAAGGGCTTGTTCTTTGCTCATGGCTCGTCTGCAGTCTGAGCTCCTCAGCTGGAGCACTTTCCTTTGCAGTTCCATTTCTGAAGTCATTAACTGTCCAGCTTTGTTTCTCCACCAAAAAATATTCTCCTAGAGTATTTATATATTTCCTCTATTTTTTCCTGTATTTTCCCTTTTTTTTCTTATTTTCCTGCTTTTTCTACAGTAAAATTAGCTTACAGTCCATTTTCCCAATCTATCCTAATATGTCGTTTCTGAAATGCGGCATTATTCATGCAGTCCCAAACCACAACCACAGAAAATCCCAGACATCATCTGTGCATCATCTTTACAAAGAAATAGCTTGGCTCCAACTGGAGACATGTCACCGACCTTCGCCGCTCTTGGGAGCACAGGGATCCAAGCTCTCGGGAGGTTGAGTAGACGCACTGGTTTGATCCAAGTTAATCTTTCAGCTAGTGCCAAATCCTGAAGTCTTTGATTAGTTTTGGATTGATCTATAAATTCTCTAAAGCTTCTGTAATATTTGTCCATTCTTCCCTGTTTAAGAACAGACAATTTACTGACTGCATGTATTTTCTACCAGACTTTCCTCAGTGCATTATTTGCACAGCACAGCTTGGCTCCCAACTCTCACTCATTTGGAAGACTTTTGCTGAAGTAAAACTTAAAAAATTATCTTAGAATTTGGCTCATCCTCTGGGTGTCTTTTTCTGTGTCTTTTCCATTTACCTGAGTGAATGTTTAAAATATTCATGCTCTCCTAATGAAGCCATTAATGGTATAATTACACRCTGCTATACATAATTAGAGCATGTTACCTCCTAATTGCCCTTTTCAGTCTCTTTTTAGAGATGAGAGTGGTGTGGACAGTTTGCTCTGTCAGAACAATGAGGTTTTGCATGGCTTCCAAGTATGTAATGTGAATAACTCGTGAAATTATGCATCACCACTATCAGCCACTAACGATGACTATATTACAAGCAAGAATACATTATTAAAGCAATTTGCCTCATTTAGTTTTTCTGAAGTTTTTGGTGGAGAAAAACCTTCTTGTTTTCTCTTGTCATTCTAGGATGAATTTAATTTTCTTTTCTGAGCTGCTAGGTCCACTGCGCTTGTTAAAAATATTCCTGTAATTCTGAATGTGCCCAATATAGAAGAAAAATTTAAACTTTTTTTTTCATCAAAACGGCCATTGACATTAGTATCAGGAAGGAACTGGATAGAGTAAGAATGTTTGGTTTGGATTAAGAGGTTTTCCCCTTTTATATGACCTCTGTCCCAAAGAAAAAGCGCTTTGAATGAGTAGTGTGTGCTGGGAGAAAATCATTCTCTTTGCACAAAGATGAGAGAGGGAGGGATTAGCAAAGCAGATGGACCCCCTGGTTCCCAGGTAATAGGTCTGTTTCACTTTACAAGAAAAATTTACATCCTGTTAGACAGACCAGGGTCTTCCGAGTCAAACTTACCACATGCAAAATGTAAATATTTGGAATGAAAATGTTATTTCTGAACTTTTTTTTGATATTTAATAAAAAACAGCCTTTGAATCTCTGACAATCTTCATCTATTGTCAGTTCAATATTGGTTTCATGTTTCATTTAGTGTGATGCCAGCAGGAGAGCAATCTTTTGGCTTGGCATATTTCCACGTCTATCAAATATATTTCCCTTTTTAAATGGAATACAGGTAGAAAACCTTTTAGGCTTGCCAGGTTGAAATTGGTGGAGTAACATGGAGCATCCTGCATTGCTGCTGAGCAGTGGAAATCAGTGTTGGCTGTAGAGCAGTCCCTAAAATGCGCACACCAAAAGAGGCATATTTATGAACCTTATCCATAGGAGAGCTGCAGTGAGCTTGGACACCAAGAAGCAATCAGAAAAGGATGATGTCTGAAAAACCTTTTGATTTTAGGGACTGTGTCCAAACCTATTTACAGCCTGTTCTTGCGTGAACACTCATATGAAAATGTCATGAGTCGTGAGTTCCGCTCCTTTCACTCAAAATTGTTTCTGTTTTTTATCCAATGGTATACATTTAAGCCACAAATTCACTGAATAATAATAACAAAAAAAAAAAAGTGGTAGAATGTCTTCATCTATTCCTTTGGTCACGTGCTGAAGTAAAGCAGAAACTGYTGCTGCATCTTTTAGGGAATGATATCTTAAAAGCCTATTATGCATGCGGGGAGAATATCTAGCAGATAAAGCCCGCTGGTATCTTAACCATAATGGGTCTGTGCCTCTGGCGACTGATGCTGTGGTTTGGATTCCCAGTTGTTTGTTTCTCAAAGGACTGGGAATATATATATATATATATGTATATATTTATTTATTTGAAGTTCTTCAGGCACCGGAAAGTATGTGCCAATTGTTCTTGTGCTAAATGATCTGGTCTCAGTTCCTGATGTATCTGCACAAATGGAGTTGTTATGGAATGATAACTGTCTAAAATACTTGAAACAACTGGGTAGAAATKAGTGGTTATTAAGAGAAGGAGAGGTTATCCTTGGCAAACACAGAAGTTTGCACCTTTGCTGTGCACACATGTAAGTGAGTCAATAATTCTTTTATAGAAAACAACGTGTGACTATTTGATACCTTTAACTTTACATTTATGGATATACTATATGCCTGTAACATTGTTAACAAATMAAAAAAAAAAAATGGCCTCAGGAAGTTAAGAAAGCAAGTCATTGATACAGCATGACCGTCATCCACTAAGTTGATTTTCACAGGTGTTCCAGGTCAAAACAGGCAAGGGTGTTGATTACTGAGAGCTACTTTTTGAAGTGCCCTTTGCCATGGGGCTGTAAAAAGCTTTCTGGTGTTCACCAGACTTAGTTATGTGGGTTTCAGCTCTGTACACAGATATGCAAGAGCAGGAACTACTCAGCTGTGAACAGAAGTCAGTTGTGAACCAGCGACCTGTCATAAATCTTTTAATAAAGTTAATTAATTTTAAGGCCTCTGAGGCGTGGAAGTTTTGGCTATTTCATTGCTCACAGTACTGATAGGAAACTTTCTAACTCTGAAAGGAAGAAGGGTACTTTCAAAATGTTCTGTTAAAATTACTTCATGTAAAGCCTATAATGAATTTTAAAACAATCTGAAGATTATATTGTCAATTCCTGACTGATTAATACATCTTTCAGAACTTGTGTCTTGGCATAGAACTGAATAGCACAGTCATATCCAGCTGTATTCCTGTATGTTTTTCATTTGAGTATTCAAGTGAAATATATCCTTTGCAAAATTCTGGATTTATTAAAGTCAGTAGAAAGGAAGCTACAARTGAGAGCTTGCCCATGTGAGAGGTATCAAGTGATGCTTTTTTAGAGTATCCTCTTAGCTCCTAACTTGGTGAAACCACAATTTCAGGATGTGTTGACATATGAGGTTCCTGTCTCTTCACAGCATCAGGACAAGGGCTGTGTTGCAGCTGGGACCAGGCGGATGCTGGTCTGTTAAAATAATATTGCAAAACTATATTTTGGTGATTCTTTTCTGATAAAATGGAATTGGGTGGSTTTTTTTGGTAATGAAACACCAACACTGGGTTGGAACAGAAACAGAAGTACTATAAAAATACATCCTAACACATGAATAGTAAGGTGTAGCAAATACTGCAGATATCCAACAGATCAACTTGTACACAAAACCTAGGTTGGTCCTATAGCAAGAGTTTGTATTGATTCTTACATCATGCRGTGAGTGGCTTCACTAATGCTTCTAAACAGTTAGAGTGTAAAAATGGCTATAGGGAGGCCCATTAAGCTGACTCCTCATCTTGAGTTGTGGATAAGTAGAAGCTTTGGGGAGAGTAAGAATRCAGCAAACATGCACGATAATTTCTTGCCTAAAACCTGCACAGTCTCCTAGCCAAGAATCCTAGTTCACCTGGTGGTTCCTCCTGTGGAAGTCACTCCATGAACCTGGAGYTCCTTGATGTCTGCTGTAACTTCCCAGGGTGTCTGGAGTTAGCTGGCTAACTGGCAGGTTACATTAAGAACTGCTTGAAGTATTCCAAAGTCTACGGAGGCATGTTACAGGCAGCACATGTTTTTGATGTGTGTACAAAGCAATTCCAATGTGTTCAAGCCATGCAACAGCATAAGGAGTTCATACAGAAAGACTTAAGTGAGCAAATATGAGTAATCTCATCATAGAAGGAATGGTAGATAGAAGCTCGTAGTGAAATAACAAATGTGGTACACATTTTGATAATGAATCTCCTTAGAGCTCTCTTAATTTTATGGAAAAAATGCACTTACAATAGTAGTCTGCAGCAATCATTTGGACCGCRTAATTTGTTAAAGTATAGCAGACGCTCGTATTGTCTTGCATACAGGAGCTAGTAAAGAAAAGGACAAAAGGTGCCTTTCATCTCTTGTGTCGCTCTAGAAAGTAAGATATTCCCTTTGCAAGATATTCCCTTTGTAAGATATTCCCTTTGTTCAGTCAGCCTGTCCATTGATGAGGTGATTTCTGTGATTTCTATCATTCTAATGTTTAATTGCCTAAGCTCTCAAAAATGAGAGATTACTAACAACTTGAAATAGCTGTTTGACACACAGAGAATATCCAAGCTTTGGAACTGGATACCACTGTAAACTATAGGTTCAGAGGTGTCATCCAGAGACYTTGGGGATTCATATTGAGAAACTGCCTCTACAAGGATCCCACAGCTCCATCTCACAGAACAGTGACCTTGGGTGAGTTATGGACTCTTCTTTCTCACCTTCTAATTCCTGACCTCTCCATTCCCAGTTTCTTTGTGGTCCAACCTCACGGGCAGCAGAAACAAAGAGCTTTCCTGCCTCCTTCCATAACAAATATTCTGAGAATTAAGATCTCTAATACTTAGAGAACTGAGGCACAAAAGCTGGATATTGAGCAGAAATTTCACTCTCTCAACAAATTGAGATGGGAAATGATTACAAGGATTTTCTGGTGCCTGTCTTGAAATGGTTGAAGCAGGTAAGACTGCGAAACGTTTCATCTGCAGTTTGCTTTTACTATCTACAGATGAGGAGAAACATCTCTGTTTTTCTCCAGTGGCAGAAATACAAGCAGTAACTCCAAGCAGACTGATACTAAACAGAGCAAAGTCTGTTGCAGTCAGACTAAGATCCTCAAGTATTCTGCAGTGAAAAAAAACAGAAACAGGCACTTTCTGAGGCAGAAATATAATCTTTCTGATCATCCTTAGATTAAATATGTGTTTGGCACGTCAGCAAAAGAATTCATTGTCAGCATTAATTATRTGGATTAGTTTAAGACCCAAAAAAGGTTTTCTCCTGTTCATCCAAAGGATATCTGGATGTTTTCAGGTGGCAGATAATTCAGGAAACATTCCGTGTGAATGTGTGTAGTATACATGTGTCCTCCAAAGCACAGAATTGTCTTTTAAAGTGAGGGGTTTTTGTAGCTCATCACTAGCTTAAATGGTAGCAGCTCAAATTATGTCTAAGGAGGGATATATACCTGGAAAGGCCTTGCCTTGGCAGATGACATATCCTAGTCTGGGTTTAGGACTTACTCACTGTGGTCCCATTCCTAAACTTTCCCTGGGTCTTGCYGTGCTGCCTTGGCTTTTAACATCTAACCCTCTGCATCAGCCTTCCTTGAAGGGAGTCAGTAAGCAGGTCAGGTGCTTCAGGTGAAAGGCTTGCTACAAAAGGATCTTGTTTTCTCGTTTGATATGAGCATATATCACACATTTATTTTTAATTGGAAGATTTTAAACTTTTTTCTTGCTAGAAAAAAAGGCAGTTTTGCAAGTGCTGAAGACAATGTTCTGTTTTATTTTACTGGTTGCTCACTGGATMGCTCCCCAGCTGGATAGCTCTGCCTTTGAATTTTTCACTGCTTTTGGGCCAAACCCTGATTTTTGCACTGTGCAAGGGCAGAAAGAGTTACAATGGAACTAGGGCATGAACAGAGATACTTCTTAGAGATTCCTGTATCASATCTGGCACACTGAATAAAAGGCACTGTTAGGTTTTAATCTGGTACCATGCAGGCTTATGTTTAAGGGCAAGCAACCTGATTCAGAAGAGCACTTAACTATGTAATTAAATTTACATTTATTCATTAAATGTCTTAAATACGTGCTTAAATTTCACCAAGTCAATGGAGCTGATATCTTCTTTCTCAAATTAGTGTCTAATTGCTGAATCAGCCTGAGGTAAAATAGCAGATAGCGAGTAACAAAGTCTTTTTGAGTGTTTTGCTGCTATAATCAAATTACAGGCATGAGATATCACTTTAAGTGCACTGTGGTCCTTCTAAGTCTCTTGCAACAGCGGCAYCTCCTTTCAGTGAGAACTGTGCAGTTAATGTGCAACATTGGAAAGAGCAAAGTCAGGAGGACCAAAAYGCAGCATGGGTGTGCAATAAGTCCAACCTGCTCTAAGGAGCTAGAAAGCAAGGGACTAAAGTTAACACAGAAGGAGAAACAAAAACAGAAARAGTGAGTGAAGAAGCAGAAGTCAAAGCTGGAATTCAAGTAAAGGAAGGTAGAGGCAGTTTGTATTCACTGATTTGCCACAAGGGAGCTCCAGTACAAAGCTCTAGGTCATAGGTGCGGGGCAGTTCTCACCAAACTTTCTTTTCATTAACAAAAGGCTTGTGAATATAAGCCAGAGGTATTCAAGAAAACGAAAGAATCCTTGGGTGTTGCTAGGTAAGTATTTCTTTTTTTTTTTTTTTTTTTTTCTTTTACTGTTAGGTGGGTAAAGTCCAGGGTTCTTCATGCAGTGACTTATCTACAGTGATCAAGCTCACTGTTATCATCTTCCTTTTCTTTTCTATCTTTTTGGTAAATGTATTGAATAATGAAAGCAAATTCCATCCACCTTAATAGGAATATACTGGAATTCCTATTCGTGCTACAGTGTGACACATTATTGCAATATACTCTTTGCATTAATTATTTCAATTTATAAATGAATCTGTGAGTTAGAGTTGTGCTTGCACACAATTTATCTGAGGTGATAGTAAATCTTTGGAAGTAATGTTTATTTATTAGCACCTTTGTACTAATGTACCTTACACTCGATTTCACATATGAAACACTGAACAAAGAATCTTGGGGATTCAGAACTTTTAACTCCTTATTATGCAGTTTACAATGAAGTGTGTTAGAAAATGATTAGTCTGTTTACCTGAAAGTGTTGGTTGACTGAAAACTATCTGGACTCTAATGGTATAAATTTGTGTTTAGAATATAAAGTGTTCAGGATTGCAGATCTTCATTACAAAGACAATGCTCGTTTGGCTGTTTCATAAAGCTATGCTTAGCTAAGGGACTGTAATGACTTAAGGTTACTCAACAAAGCCGAGATAATTATTCTCATCTGCTCAAGAAATATGGGGATTATTGGAAAATTAATTTGGAGGAAGAATGCCAGTATATAATTAAAGAATTGTCTTTATTAACTGATTATTGAATTCTAGCAAGTTTTAACTGCTGCCTAAATGAGTTTCCTCTTAGGAAAAATCTCCTACAAGAAAATTGCTCACATTCATATTTAGTGAATTTAGTAATGATTAGAAATGATCTTTCAAAGACAATTTTTGAAGAATATTTATTAGGCCCCAACCTCATTTGCAGTGGACCTAGCCAGTAGGTTTTTACCTTGTTCACCTGCTGTTGAAGCCTGAGCACTGTGCCAGGCAGTGCTGGTCTCAGTTCTCRTTTGGTACCTTCCTTTTGTGTTTCTGACTCTTAGGCTGCTCCATTCTGCCTTGCCCTCCCTCACAGCTCATCCTCTCCTCTCCCCAGCTTGTGGTCTGTTAAAGGCAGTGGTAAAGACACCATCGTGAGAGTACAGATACCCCTCCATCAAACTTACGTACTTGAGTAGATAGAGGAAAATAGTGCTATATSTGCCTGACTTGGCATGTCAGTCCTGTTACTCCGCGCAAAGTACCTTGGCTATACAGTTTTATTGTTACACACAGTGTGTGAGTGTCTCCCTCATCTCTGCCCAGGTACTAGTGTTAAAGTCGATGGCATAGTTTTAGGCAAACATTCACTCCATAATAAAGACCCCTGAGCTCACCTCAACCAACACAACTGATATACTCACATATCTATGTACCTACAGTGTAGGCRAACCCCTTGTTTTTCCTCTGATTATTCCTATTTATGAGTCTATGTTTTCCTTATCTGTGACCTTATTAAGTCAGTGTGAACTCACTTACTGTGTAGTAACTAGTATTCCAAGCTMTCCAGAGCTAGCTACTAAATTATTTCCAAATGTAGATGAGCTGCATCAAGCATATACATAAGTGGWAAAGCAGTTAGTGTGTCCAAGTTAGTGTGTCCAAAAGTCTTCACAATGTCCCTGGTGGACAATGAAGTCCTTTTAAAACACCCAAACTTTTCATCTTTAAGCACTTGGCTTGTTTCTTACAACATTCTCAATTTTTCTGTTCTCATGGAAGTCAGAGGCCTTTTTAACCTCAGATTATCAGATGCTTTTTCCTAGATTACCATGAACTTTCTCTCATGATATATATATACTGAAAACATGCCATTTCTTTGGGTGTGTTGTTTCTTGTAACATTAAAGAGAAAAATAGCCTACATTCCATCTCATTTTGTGTACAATATCCACCTGTTCTTTGCCTCCTTCCTGCTGCACTGCCTCACCTCTCACCTCAGTCCACCTTACTGACCACTTATCTAGCTTGTACTTCATCAYTCTTGCTTTTGCAGATGTTGTGAGGAGATGGTGTTGAAAACCTTGTTAAGGCTGAGATAAATAACACTCACTGTTTTCCCTCATCCAAGCTACTCACGTCACGGAAAGCCATCAGACTCATTAAGACTTATTTCTCCTTCGGAAATCAATGCTCACTMCTCCTGATCACCTTCCTGCCCTTAATATATCTGAACATGTTTTCCAGGAATAATCCTTTATTCCATCATTTCCTGAGGACTGAGATGAGAATAAAGAACCTTCTGTTCAMCAGATTCTCCTTCCTACTCTTTCTGAAGATACACAGGAGTGATATTCACATTCTTCCAGGCCTCAGGAACTCTCCCAATCATCATGACTTGACAATGTAGATGCTAGGTGTGGAGCTGCAGGAGAGAGTCCAGYGCAGGGCTACRATGATGATCAGGGGCCTGGGACATCTGCCCTATGAGCAAAGGCTAAGAAAGCCGGGCCTGTTTAGCCTGAAGAAGAGAAGGCTGAGAGGGGACCTRATCAGTGTCTATAAGTACCTCAAGCAAAGGAGTGAGGAGGAGGGGGTCAGCCTCTTCTCAGTAGTGACCAGCGATAGGACTAGAGGAAACAGCCACAAGCTGAAGCATCAAAAGTTTCATAGAAACTTAAGSAAAAATTTCTTWACAGTGAGGGTGTCAGAGCACTGGTACAGGTTGCCGAGAGAGGTGGTGGAGTCTCCTCCTCTGGAGATCTTCAAAACCCACTTGGACACCACCCTGTGCCATGTGCTCTAGGAGACCCTGCGTGTGCAGCGGGGTTGGACTAGATGACCTCTACAGGTCCCTTCCAACCTTAAGCATTCTATGATTCTATGAAATGATGAAGAGTGGCCTCACAATGACCTCAGACAGCTCCTGCAGCAAGTGTAGGTGCATCCCAACACTGTGGACTTGTGCATGTCCAATTTCAATGTTCCCTAAGCTGATTCTCCTCCACTGAGGAGAGGTCTTTCTTGCTCAGAACTTTTCCACTGGTCTCAGGAATGTGGGATCCCTGAAGGCAAATCTCATCAGCAAAGAAGGTGTTGAGTAGGAGGCATCCTAATGTAATAGGATCTCCTGCTATGGGGAATTTTAAGATGCTCAAAATATATTTTAGAGGAAGTTGCATAATTTTCCGGTGATCTCACTGCTAGAAATGCACCAAAAATATAAACCAGAATTTAAGACAATGCTACCAGAATGAAGTAGAAAAGAGTGTAATATTTTTTTCTTCTGAATTTGTGTAATGAATAATTTTCTACATTATCTGCAAAARTATTTAATTGCTTGGTAGTCCACAGCAAAATCATGTGAGGTTTTTAGTCTTGTTTCTTACAATATTTTAAGTTAAACTCAAATGAAGATGGCTGAAGACACGTAGGAAAAGGCGATTTGTTTAAGGAATGAAATACTTGGATATAGCTTGGGAGCTAGTTTGCAGATTTAGGTTTTGTGTGTGCACTTTTTTTCCCTCTGCTACTCTGGCTTTCCTGTCAAATTTTCTTATCTGTTGCATTTCTAAGAAGTAGTAATTGTTCCTCTTTAGTCTTTGACACTTCTCCTTTTTTCTCCATCATGGTGGAAGATTTATCCTCATGACTCTGTGTCTACTGTGAAGAACCCTAAAATAGCTATTTCTTAACTCCAGCACCAGAAAGGCAT
Source organism: Eudromia elegans (assembly GCA_003342815.1). Lineage (NCBI taxonomy): Eukaryota > Metazoa > Chordata > Aves > Tinamiformes > Tinamidae > Eudromia > Eudromia elegans. The sequence goes on from PTEX01000244.1 coordinate 530,102, forward strand.
GGAGTTATTCCTGCATAATGCTTAACAAGAAGGGTAAATCACTGGGGTGGATGTTTCACCTTGCCCTGGACCTGTAGGCTTTGATTCTGGAGTCAGATGGAGTATTTCAGCGTTGCACTGCATGTCGTGCATGGCCTCCTAATTCCTGGGCTTAATGACCAACTACTTACAATAAGGGAAATGAAACAGTTATTTTGGTGTAAATCAGGATTTATTCTACTCAGACACTAATAAGATTTCAGAAGTAAGATGTGGATTTATGAAATCTGTAGGCTTGTTCCTTACTTACATGAGTTATAACAAGGGAACACTAAGCTACAGTTTACCCTCAAGCACCATTCTGTATCCTGCTTGGGGAAAAAAGGAAATATTTCCCTGTTATCAAATACTGATCAGCAGTTTGCACAGTAACGCAAACCTGTGCAATTTACTCTTTCTTGCTGYTTCACCAGTGGTTCTAAATACTTGTGATTTCACATTGCTTTTACACTGTCTTCAGTGGGCATAGACAGTCTTTGTGTGAATGTAAGAATGAAATCAGTAACATAAATACTTGGTGAAAACCTCCTGGGTTTTGTTTCCTTTTTTTTTTTTTTTCCTTTTGCACTGCAACATGGCTACAGGACCTAGACTGAGTGCCATAGAAATCCAGGAAAAAATACAGGTCATTGTCCCAAAGAGCTTGCAGCCTAAGAGAATAAAGGCTGTATTTCTCATGTGGAGTCTGGTGATAAGAATTGTTTGTCCATTTTCAAAACCAAGACTAAATCTCTCTTGTATCTTTTTGAGTCTCAGGAACCGATGCAGCACAGAACATTCCAAGTTTAAAGAGAATAGGGCAAAACACTACGGAACACCAAACATTCAAAAAGCCATACAAATGATCCTATCAAGTTGTGCAATTTGCTGTGTGTTTTCTAGGGCCTTCCACCTCCCCCCCCCCCCCAAAATAAACAATCCAGGTTTGGCTGATAATAAACTTTCATGTTATGATGAATGGAGAGACTATAAATGATAAAATAGTACGAAAAAAAGGAGTGAACTGGTAGTTTGTGGGAGTGTTTTTCTCCTTCTTTTTGGAAATATTTTTCTTCCTTCAAGGTAGCAAGTGTAGTTAGTTGGTAGAGTAGTTATGGTGTTCAAGGTTAAATCCTGCTACGCTCTTCCATCTGCACTTACTTGTCCCTAAGAAGATTCCACAGCTCAGCCTGGGATCTCAGCTAGCTTTACTTCTTTTTCTAGCGTGTACTGTTAAGGTCTCCTTAATCTCATTTAAGTCTACAAAGGACTTATATTTAGCTGAAAACCCGGGGTGGTTTTCTGCAGGAAAATTTCAAGCCTTCTTGCTATGCAGCTTTGGAGCAAAGAGATTTTACTCCTTGGCGTTCATGGGCTTTAAAACAGGTAACATGCTGCCATCTCGTGGCAATATGACCTGGGGTTTATTTCTTAAAKTTACTTTAAGGATTTATGCTTAATGGCATTTTTCCTTACATTAAAACTACACATATCTCAGCAGCATAAACTTGCAAGGATCAGGCCAATCTATCTTATAGCTCTTTAGGATAGCACTTTATAGGATATAAAGGATCTTATAGCACTTTAGGGTCGTTGTGAGATATTTCTGCCTCTAACTCTTTCACCAATCTGAGCTACAGCCTCCAATTTCCTTTTCAGAAAGGAAAACAAAAGGAAATGAATGTTAAAAATTAAAAAAAAGCACTGTTTCAGTGTAAACAGTAAAAATTTGCTGAATTTCTTTWAAAAAAAGAGAGAAAATTGCAAAATTATTTTTCCAGATACCCTTTTAGCCCAGATGCCACACAATTACAACAATATAACTGCTGAAGGAATAGCATGGAATTGCAGCAAGTTTAAACTCTTTTAAGAAACAAATAAACAAAAAGCTTTCTCTCCTTTTTTTTTTTTTTCTGTTAGAAATAATGTACTTAAAAGAAGGAAAACAMGGGAAGATGAGGAGGGATATTGTTTGGGTAGCACTTGATGGTTTTTGCCATTGAATTTTGCTTCCTCCTTCCTCTCCAGTTAAATTGGCTACATACACAGTCATATCTCTTAGCTCTGGAATAGTTCTGCATGGTTTTCATTAAAAAAACAAACAACTCAGTCCTGTTTACTCAGTTGAAAACATAGCTAGGTTCAGGCCTGGCCTACTTTGTTGGAGTCGTGCCCAAAAATTCATCTGTATAATAAAATTATGCATCTAGAGCAAACAGATTTTTTATAATTAAATAGTTAATTGAATCAATGTAATGTACAACAGTGCATGATCACTATATGCTAAAGGCTAAGAGTTATTATAAATAGATTGTAATAGGTTAAATAAAATGCAGTTAGGGTTTTAATTCTGCTACTTTGACGCTARTGTTGTCACTTAACGCTGCACAAGATGAATATTCAGGAAATGCTAAAATGCTGATGTAAAAAGCACCCACTCTGCTTTCATATTTGGTTGTTCTGGTAAATATGTAGCTACACAAAATGCAGGGTAGCCATGTGTCAGATCTTACAGGTCATAAAAGTGTGCTTAGCAAAACACAGTCCTGTTGGTTGGCTTAATTGGTGATACAACAGCTCTGTTTTGTTTTCAAATTGCTGTTCTCTTTTCCTCAATCACATTTTCCCTCCAACGTCTTTGTTTTCTAACGTGTGGAAGAATCGCGTTGAACTCGTGGCCTTGTTGCTAGGTTTCCAGCTGATTTTATGCGGTCGGCGGCGGCACCATTTTCATTTCTGAATCCTGGATCGAGTCCCAAGGCAGCAGGACCCTGTCTCTTAGCAACCCAGGCGGGGCGATCATCCATCCCAGCTCTTCGGGGCATCCAAAGGATAAACAGCTCCYCCAGTCCATCTCTTTGCCCAACTTCCCTGGAAAAGAAGAAGCAGAAGCCTGCTCCCTGTCAGGCAGCGCATGGGCACATACCCCGGCAGCAGCTCTGGTTAATGTTTGGCCTGGGTGGCTCCAGGAACGCGGAGAAACATGAAAATGCATCAAGTGGGATGGAGACTCAAGTTCAACTTTTCTTTTTTCTTTCTTTTTTTTTTCTTCTCCTCCAATTCAATGTTTGTTGGGTTGATCCTGCCTGTGCAAACATAGACTTGCTTGCGGCCACCTCTGCCTAGCAAATCCTCACTGTGCTAGGGAGCACACACAGATATTAGCTTGGCCTTAGTCTCCCCTTAAGAATATACTGCTTAGCAAGATTAGCATAAAAATGTGGGAGAGGATGTGTTTGTGTTTCTACTTTGTCATGGGTATTTGAGGCACAAGAAAAGCTGCAGATCCTGTTTCTATAAGCTAGTGTGTGGGGGTAGATCCCTCAACACCCATGCTTTTGGCCACAGCAGGGCTTTGTATAGGAGTTTATTGCTTCTAGTTACTATGCAGAAACTACAAAATGAAAAAAAAAAAAAACCAATATTTATTCATCTGAGCACAGGTACTGCATAATATTGAAGTCCAAATACATACTTGTCTTCAGTGACTGGCCTAGGTTATGTAGACAATTTTAGCCAGACAGAAAGAAAAAATTACTAATAAAAGTCCTGTTGGTTATGTGTCTTTTTTTTTTGTGACAGGTTTACTATTTTTGAGAGGAAAAAGGTCCACAATATGGCCACTATACTCACCTTTCACAAAGCAGATGGACAATTTACTCTTAAAAAGTCAAACAGGATTTTCTTCAAACCTTAATTTCTTAATTTTGTTTCTCCATGGCAACAAAACCAAGCACAGTGGCTCAAAGCCCATAGAGATATGCAGCTGAAGCAGGCTCCGGACTTCAGCTGCTAACTGTGTAGTTCATCCAGCCTTCTCAGGAAGCACGGAGAAAGGAGAAAGGGGAACCGAAGCAAACAGCCACCTCTGAATCCACAGATACATACCAACTTTCCAGGCTTGGGTTCAGGCTGCTCCTGTTTGTAAAATAGAAAGTAAATTGCCTCATCTCATTGSTGGGTTTCCATGGACAAACTTATGGGGTCAAGATACCACTTGTGAAGAATGGTAAATATACCTGGGCAGGAATAACCCCAGGCACYGGTRCAGATCCGYGGGGAGGKATTTGGGAGTCCTGGTTGACAAKAAGTTAACCATGAGGCAGCCATGTGCCCTCATGGCCAAGAAGGCCAATGGGATCCTGGCTGTGTCAGGAGGAGCATTGCCAGCAGTTCAAGGGATGGGATCCTGCCCCTCTACTCAGCCCTCGTGTGTACGGTACCTGGAGTACTGTGTGCAGTTCTGGGCTCCCCAGTACAGGAGGGATGTGGAGCTSCTRGAGAGRGTCCAGTGTAGAGCAACAAAGATGATTAAGGGWCTGGAGCATCTACCGTATGAGGTAAGACTGAGCGAGCWGGGCCTGTTTAGCCTGGAGAAGAGAAGATTGAGAGGGGATCTTATCAACATGTATGGATACCTSAGGGGTGAATGTAGGGAGGAGCGGGCCAAAYYCTTCTTGGTGGTGGCCAGTGACARGACAAGGGGTWATGGGTACAAATGTAAACACCGGGAGTTTCATCTGTATGTGAGGAACAGGTGCTGGAACAGGCTTCCCAGAGAGGTTGTGTTTTGAATGTCTTCTCTTTTCAGAGAYCTCCAAAACCTGCCTGGATGCCACCCTGTGCCACGTGCTTAGGGGTCCCTGTTAGAGCAGGGGGGTTGRACTAGATGATCTTTAGAGGTTCCTTCCAACCTCAACCATTCTATGATTCCATAAGGAGGATATTGAGACTCCCAAGTGTAGAAAGATAAATTATGCTCTTCTGCTGCCATGCTTTTATAAAGGAAACATCCGGGAGCATCAGCTGTTTGATTATCTGTAATTAAGCCGCTAGGTGTCAGCCTCGGTAGGAAAAGAAAGACTCTCCATACGTCCTGACAAGATGGAGGGTGTAACTTGAGTGTGTAACTGTATAAGGAATCATTTGYCAAAAATACTCCCTTAGGAAAGGTGGATGCACCCAGGCTGGAGCCTCTGTTTGCACATGGGCTCCATTAGGCCTGAAGGTTCACTGTTGCCATCCCCTCTGTGACAGGCCTGGCTGGACTTTCTGTCCTCCCCAGACTAAGAGGGAGCAGCTGAGTTGCTTGGCTAGCTGGACAGCATCATTTCAAGGAAGTCTYTCCACTTAGCAGCCCTAAGTGAAACCAGGACTTTATAGTGCGAGCAGCTGTGCACTGCACATAGCAAGAAGCTGCACCCATTTCACAACAGCTCAAAAGGAAACGGAGTGCAGAAACCCTCCAAGGAAGACGAAAAAAATCCAAGATAGCTTGGATCAGCGCATCCAATGCTAAACAAAACAAAATTTGTTGTCTTTAATAATAAAATTGTTAAGAAAGAAAAACTTTAAAAGATATCAAAAGGATATTTATTCAGACTCTGCAATTTTTTGTCTCTTCCCTAAATGAGCAATTCAGCAAAATTTCTATTTCTGAAAATTAGAAGCAAAGGCCCAAAATTAAAAAAAAAAAAAAAAGGAGAAAAAGGAAAAAAAAACCTCTGTTCTGCAAAGCAAATATTTGCACCTGGACATATAGTTTATTGGTAAAACACAGAAATGACATATAGGCAGTTTATACAGTCATGTAAAACAATAAATATTTTTCCTTTGAACTGACTTTTAAAAGCATCTATTATGTCTATATTTATTTATCAGCTTATTTTTTTAGCAATAATTTTACTCCCTGTTTATGAGTTTACCTAAGTTAATTAAAAACAGACTTTCAGTTAGCTATTGTTTCCAAAAGAAATTTGTCGAATAACATTCTGTCTCCAGGAAATTTTATTTTAAGGTGTTCATGCTTCTGTAATTCTAATCACTAATTAAGTGATAATTACTCTTAAACCTGATGAACAAAGCTTTTGTGTCCTTTTTGTTTTTCTTTGTTGTTGTTGCTGTTGGTTTTTTTCCGTCTAATCTTGACCTCTAATGCAAATTTACAACCAGTAGAAGGACAAAAAAACCCAAATATGTTTGACCTTGCTTCTTTGATTTTGTCCTCTGTAAGATCAACAGTCAGGAGGTTCTGGCTATAGAAAAACAGTGTATGAACATATTCAAAATTATTCTCAAGATTTCAGAACTTTCTCGGTTCCATGCCAGGAGAAAAATATTTTGACTGGACCCAAGAACTGATTTCAAAACGTTCAGTAACATATAACTTCACATATCATTTATGCTATTTCAATGATGGCTGTGATGCTTCTGCTGCCTAGCCCATACCATTTTGATATGCTCTTCTTTGGTCATTCAAAAACCTACGTCTTTCTATTCATGTAGRTGATACCCCTAAAATATCATAGTTATCACTTTTCTGTCTGGAAACTGATCAGAAAGCAACTTGTGACACCCATTTCAACCTGAGAAGGTTAGAAGAAATCACTTWAAAATCTCTTAAATTCTTTAGATCTCTTTAAAAGATTCATTAAACTTATTGTAATGCAACAGACCACAGAGTATGTTAATGATTAAGTTYACCACACAGGTTTGAAAAATGATGCAGCAAGGAACTCCACGAAAKTAAGAACTAAACATATTTATTCCAAGAGACTTTGTCTCCCATATTTTCAGAATTACATCTATTTTCTCTAGAGTGGTGCTCAGTTTCTATTATTACTCCTCATCTGCTCTGTTGCAGCAGATGAGCAACAATGATGAGCAGATGAGCAGATGAGCAAGTCCAGCAACCTGGACTTGGTTGTGATCACGATGATAGGTGTTCTATAAATAAAGAAGGTTAGGGTAATAAACAAACAAACGTAATTCTTGTCAGCTCAACAACTCAATGCTTGACTAGAATAGTTAATTAAATATATTATGGATTTATTCCTAAAATTTGTATTTTGTGAGCAAAAATGCTAACTTGATAAACAGGTGTATTCTACACCTTACCTAATTCCAGACTGTAAGGGTTGCTCTTCATTTCACTCCTATGGACTTGGTTGTAGGCAGGGTGGCTTATCTTTATGTTGCAATGTAATTTCCTCTTCAAACTATGTATGAAACTACCTTATCAAAACTTATGAAAAATTACTCCAGAAACCCTTTACATTTGAAGTAGAAATCACAGCATTTAAACAGAGGCAAGTCTTTGCTGACATGCATATTCATTGCATCAAAATAATTAGCAGTCAGTTCACGAATTGCAGGSAGTAGGACCAAGAGGCAGTCAGCCATGGAGAAGGGTTAAAAGTGGCCTCAAATGAGGCACACTGACTTGTTAGCAATGTTTYTGGCAAGATTCAATGTAGAGAAAATAATTCCCCTCTCACTAAGAGATCAGAACTATTTCATATAACTTACTCGTGCAAATATATTCCATTTTAGGGATACCAGATGTAAGTTGTATTGGTAGATACAAAAAAAAAAAAAAGGCCTTCCCATGTAGGTTTGCAGGTGTCAACCTCATAATAGTTGTGTTCAGTTCAGACAACTGAATCAGGTCCAATATGTGTTGTCTTCACTGTAGATATGAAAGTCCATATCTATAGTCCTATCAGTGTAGATAGCCTGSAATATCTCTCTCCTCTTACCGTAATTGTTATAGCTGTTATAAAAATAGCTTGATTGCAAATAGTTAACTACCCAGGAGTTAATGTGCACACATGTACTAATCATGTAGCATAAAACACTAATATTGTACATTCACCATTGATAGATTTTTTCCCCCTCACTTTCCTCACTTCAGGGGACAACAGTGATGTTTTGAGGAAAGCACCAGCACATTGAAGGGCAAGGTACATGATTTCCTTCAGCTCTTCCAGACTGTAATTCTATTTCCTTTTTGTTCTTGACTTTGATGGAATGACTTTCTTTGATGGAAAGATAATCAGTTGGGGAATATTTTCTCATTTTAGCCTTTAATAGAAAATTATATGGCACTACACATGCCAATTCATTTATAAGAATTCAGATGTCTATGATAGACTACTCAAAGAYACAGACTGTTTCAAATATGAATATATTGGGAGAAAGCAATGATGGTTTATACAAATCACTGTATACACATCACACACTTGATGTACAGACATCAAACACTTGAACTTAAGGATTTGCACAAAGAAAGTGTCTCATTCTCTTTATAAAACAGCTCTCTGAAGATTAACAAATGATAGATTAGGGGGAAAAACAAATTGGTCATGGAATTGTTGMGGGATGTGATGAATTGTGAAAATAACTCTACTAAGAAGCATTAAGTCAATATAGTAAGAGATATCTGTAAAACCTGCATGTATGTCACACCAGGTGGCTGAACGCAAATGTCTCTGGGCATTTCAAGGCATTTTGGTCTGATTTATATATGAAAATGTCTGAGGATGAGTTCTTTGATGAATCTGTCAAAGCCTATTCTCATCACAACCACTACTGTTCTGTAGCTCTAAGGTACCTTTTCAGTTTGCTGTTTGCTCTGAGAGGCTCAGAAGGTGATGTGGTAGAGCAGGGACACAGAATCCAGACTGATCCAGAAGGCAGAAGTGTTTTCAGTTTCCCGAGATCTTAGAGGAGGAAGGATTTTTGGATGCTGGCAGAAACTCCATCAGTTTGGAAGGGCCTGGAGGTATTGACAGCTGATTAAACTCTACAGACCACCCCTCTTCCCCCCTCTTTTTTTTTTTTTTTTTTTTTTTTTTTTTTTTTCCGCCATGGCAAAACATGCAGTTTAGGTCTCTTTTCCTCAGGCTGGCTTGCACTAGGGAAAGATTACTACCAAATGAGTTCCTGCCAGTCTCCAGGATGTCCTAGAGAGAATTTGCATACCCATATAGGCAATGCAGTATCGCMTCAGAGTCTGTACTTTGATGTGGATTATTTGAGTGAGCTGAAGCAATGAAAATGTGCTGGTCACAACACATTCTTTTTGAACCCATCCTTTTTGGAAAAATACCTGTGTCTGAACAGAGTTCTCTGTTGCAATGGCCAGGGTGCTCTATTACCAACTTGAGCACCTCTATTTTCTATTCATGTCTTTGGTATGGATGTTCCCAAGAGTCAGAAGTGAAGTTGTAGAGAGCAATTCTGAGATACTTCATCACCAAAGCAAAAGTATTATTTAAGAGCTTTGTCTCCTAGACATAAAATCTTATTCTGCCAAATTCTGTGACTTGTTTTGAGCCAGTAAATGACGCAAAATAGCTGAACTAAGAGCTAACATCCTTCCTTTTACTGACAGATTGCCTTTCATAACGATGGTTTCTATCAGACTGAGAAGACGGATATTTTCTTTATCCTAAAATAATACTTTTCTAATTCTATTTATATAAAGATGTTTTATGTTTGGTTGAATGTATATCTGCTGTTTAAATGCCTTAAAATGAGGGCATTCCTCATGACATGATCCTGTRTGCCTTTCCAAGAAAAAGGAGCACAGCTTTTGCCCTGTCTGGACTGTCAACATCAGGGCTTTGAGGAGAGGAGAAGGATTTTTTTGCAATCACCCTACATTATTGTCCCTGCTTGAGCAGAGGAGTTGGACTAGATGTTCCCCAGAGATCCCTTCCAACCTCAACCATTCCGTGATTTTGTGATTATGGGCCACAACAGCTGAATGCTATGTGAGATACGAAGTCAAATCCAAAGTTTGACCAGGGCACTTGCTGATGGATTGGTAAGGACAGACTTGCAGCCCAGACACCTCTGTCCTGACATTTCATAAGCTGTCTTCACCACCRCCGTGTGTCAGTACACACACCTATGGAAATGCTTGTGGAAACTTTCTTAACAGACATTCTTSTTCTCTTCTTAGCTTCCAACATGCTTTTCCTTCAATGTTCCTGAGCTGCCAAYGCGTTACAGAGGCTTCTAACACAGCCCCTGTGTTGGCTTCTGGGATCCCTGGAGGACAGAGAAGGGGTGGGATGTGTGCCACATTATGCTGCTGTTTGCTTTGAAACAAACCTCTCACAGGGTTATCAAACTTCTGATCTTATGAAATGGTATATCTGCAGATGCTAGGACAGATACTAGTGGTGATGAGAAATGTGTGTGTCTTGTGTCCTGTCACTTCAGGTATCAGCTCCTTCATCTGGTATGAGAAAGGGGGGCTAGGTCCTCCAAGTAGGGCAAACATGGCAATACAGAGTTCTCCTTATGAATGATATTTAAATATTTTAGAAAATATCTGTTTGTTACTGAAAATAGTGGTATTCAGCAGAAACATGGTAAAAKAACTTTATCTGGTTTTATCAATAAGTCTATGATCTCTTTCATTTGGTTCTTAATTTCTGGAATAACACAGAAGGAGGTATTACTATCTTTTTCTCTTGAGGACTGATGAGGCTGAATGCCATTACAAGTTTATTTTGGAAATCTGCTCTCTCTRCCCAAGAACATGTGATCTGCAAATTGTTCCAGAGGGATGTTCCCCACTCCCTCCTGCTCTGATAGGAACAGCTGTTTTGCTCTTGACTCTAACTACTATGGGCCCTCAAAGCTCAAAACTATCAGGTAGATTAAATTCCCTTTAAAAACAGTGTGTTAAATGTTGAGTGTTATGGAGCGAAGCACTCCTTAAAGCCAGCGTGCATTGCTGAGGGCTTTGGAGCCACAACCAACAGCTAGATTTGGTCTCAGAGTTTAGTGTAAGTAAGCTACATAGCAAATATAGCCCAGCTGGTGATTTAGCATAAGAAAAATTGCATTCCAGATTGTTTTGCCCTTTCCAAAAGATAGTGGTTTACACGCTGTTAGGGGAAGCCTGAGGCACTATTRAGAATCCCTTAAGCAATGAGCTCATAGGTCTGTGCACACAGGTGGGGAGTTGGGCCTTTCCCCATGATTTCCCTGGTGAAACCACAGGAGAAAAAATGTGTGATATATTAACACTGAATAAGGCTTGTTTAATGTTAAACACATGTTTGTGCCAATCAAGGAGCAATTGCATTCTTTCTGCAGACACTTGTTTGGTTTGAAATCTGGCATTCTCTAAACTTGGATTTGGGAAGAGTTAAGTCCCAAACTTGCCTGGAAAGTGTCTGGTTTCTGACATGTAAACCTGGCCCAAAGAGGACGTTTTCTCTGCACAGTCCCACATGACAAGTTAGTAAAAAAATGAACAGCTAGTAGATTTTCAAGCTTATTAGGATTTGATTTCTTGTTGGTAGACATAATCAATATATAATACTGCTGYGTCAATGTGCAATGTGTTAGCTAAGCCTCCCATAGCAGAACAAGTGAGAGAGCAATGACATGGTACATTTGGAAGAATTCTGCATAAAGCTCCTAAACCTCAGAGAAACTTAAGCACAGATTTTGAATCAAGACCTGGCTAAAGCATTTCTCTTATGCCCAAGTAGTTGTTGATACCAGAGATTGAAGCAAAATCTCTAAGCCTTTGTTTAATTTTTTATTCTCACTGTGGCAGTGTAAAAGAATTGCAAATCCTGCTGATGGATATGTCAGGCACTTGGGCACAAGTCAGGTGCAGAGTGAACATCACTTAGCCCTGTGTATGAGAAATGACTGGTATCCATTACCAAAAATGTCTCAGAGCTAAAATCCTTTCCGGAAAATAGGTTTCATTGACTCCAAGGTACTTAAGAACAGGCTTAGAGATAAACTCCTTCATTTTGCACATGATTGGATTGTTTCTTTTATAAAATCTCTTTAGCTTATGGATCCTTTCTAAAAGACATAAAGAAAGAACAGGCTTACAGGTTAATTGTAAATGCTGAAAGCTCAAGTGACATGAAGAAATAAGGGTGTTACCCCCCAAAAAAAATATGTTCAAAGATGCCACCCAAGCAAACTGACTCTTAAGGAAAAATTGTTACATTCTGTTAGATTCTGTAGGGTATTAATACTAGTATTTTGCTTACATATGGAACTTTTCCTTCAGAGCTGTATTATAAAACAGGAGAGTTATGCAACACTCAGTGAAGTAGTGAGGCCTGAAAGAAAATGCATTTGGTTTACACTTGTCATTTACCTAGAATTTCCTTTTTATTTATTTACTTATTTCTACTTCGGTACCACTCAGGAAACACTGGGAATTTCCTGGTTAAATTTTGCCTGCACGAGTGCAAAGGGCAACAGCAGCGAGGGAAGCTGGAGGGTGGGGGGTAAGAGGCCACACGTGAAGGGCCTCCGAGGAGGCCGCAGGAGGCCAGGCCGCAGGAACGGCCGCTTCTGCTGCAGGACACCTCTAAATAGTTCCTCTAATAGCAAGCCAGATGGATTTTAGCAGCATGGGATTTCCACACGTTGCAGACCATCAGGCAGACCGTGAAACACAGGCTTATTCTGCAGCGGTTTAAAACACGGAGTTTTATAAACATTGAAGTGTTGCTTTTCCTCCAAAGAGGCCTTGCCTGGGAYGGAAAAAGTAAAACAAGGAAGTGTCTGTCATGCAGACTGTACTAAAATACTCAGTGCAATAAACCATGTTCCTCAGATGACACTTTTCTATCAATCATCCTTTATTTTGTAAAACGAAAAACAAAACCCAACTGCTGTTCATTTTCACTRGCATCCTATATAGCTGAAGAAGGTGAAGTGGTAATGATGTCCCTCAAGCTTTCCTCACAGCGAGCAAAAAGTTAAAGCACAGTGCAATAAGCAGATACATTTCAGTAAATGTTTTCCTAAGAGGGAAATGGTTCTTGGTTATCCTCTCAAAGTAAAGAATAAACAATGTTACTAAAGAAAATGAGAACCAGATGAAAACCAGACAAAGCCAAAGAGTACCAAGGGAATCTCTTTTTCCGAACTGAGGAAATTTTCTGGCCTTGTGGTAAAGGCAAGGAAGGAAAGGGAATATAATGACCTGGGCTATTTTAAAACAATTAGCGATACGAATGTTCCCCTCTGATCAAAGCCAGCTGGTGTGAAGCCCAGCACTGAGTAAATAAACAAGTATTTTCTTGAATCCAGYAAGAGCCGGATGAAGCCGTAAGTGTCTTCCACACAAGGGCTTTGGCACGCGCAGCCCAGCGGCATCGGGCTGCCTTACTGGGTCACCGAATAAAAACATCATCAACATTTAYCACATGTATCGATTGAACCTACCAATCTCTCCTAGGTTTTCTAGCACATATGCAATTATCATGAGAGAGAACACTTTGGGTAGAGACAACGTTTAGGTTTGGTTTCTATCAGGAGCAGAGTTTGTAAAGGTGGAGAACATGAAAGCAAGAGACCATAAAGTCCTGCTGTTGCACTAGGGAGCTCAGTTTTCCCAGCATGGTAGGATGGGAATTGCTCCTGCAGAATAGAACTGAAGAGGGAAAAGAGATCCTTTAGCTACTGAATCTGGAGGGAGACACGAAGGGTTGCTTTGTAGCTGTTCAACMTCTGCTTAAGCCTGGGAAATGCTGTAGCTCTGTCTGGGAACCCAAGATTGACCCGGAGGAGCCGAGGGGGGGACGTGCTTTTTTCACAGAGCTGGAATGGTCATTTATCCTGGGAGCTGTGCCTAATGCTAGGTAGGATTGGGGATAGRTAAATAATCCGTGCATTTCACTATCTCAGGTCAATTCTGTGTTTTCCCTCGTACTTTATTTTATCTGGTATCTGCCAGTTGTTCATTAGTGGATAATCGGATTGGAAAAGAAATTGGGAGAACAAGATCTGCCAAGAAAATACATTTCTGCCCCTTAGGACGTGCCTTCAGTAGAAAATTAGCTATCTGAAAGCAAGACATTAAGAAACTGTACTGATTCCAAGATCAATTTTCACTTTTGGGTTTAGGCCTGAGAGAGTTGCAAGATTTGCTAATCAGACTTGAGTTGATATGAAGTGTGTGTTCCGCAGACTTTCTTATGAGAAAGGTTTTTCCTGGTGAATGGCAAAAAGGTAAAATATTTCCTTGTGGCCTTGCTTGTCACATAAATTTATGAAATTAACTGGAAAAAAAGATGTTGTTAGTGTGTTAGTGTTCTTAATGTCAATTCACCTTCAGGCTTTGTATGTATTGTGTTAGCCAGAAATCAGAGAGACTAAATCCTTTTCCAACAAGTATGTCTCAGTATCTTGAAATAGGAATCAGTCCCACAGTTTGATTTAAATAGTTCTTCCTAAGACCACTTGAGCTACTTCAAGACCTCTTKTATTGAATATGCTCTATCAGGAGATGACTATTTTAGATACTTTTTCCAGCAGGTTTGCAGATCTCAGCATAAGAAATACTTTTCAATATCATAGAGAAAAAGAAGTGCATTTTATAAAACAGACAATCCTGATGTAGAAACTGATATTTATGGGTGATTTTCCAGTCTTCTTCAAACAGCTTTGCTTTTGTGTGTACTAAATTCAGTGAGCAGATCCCCACTGTAAACGCACTACAAACTTGAATCTCTGCTGTTGTAAGCGCTAGAGAGGAGCAGGAAGACCCTCCGACACTCCTCGTGACCTGGTGGGGCGTTGCACTTGGGACGAGGGAAAAACAGGCATTTAACAATGGCARTACCTCAATCTGTGCAGAGCAGCTGGTAGAAACGTCACATTTTCTCTCTCCATCTGTGCTGCAGTTCTGAAGCAGCGGTTGGCTGCGATAGCCACCCCTCCCCTGGGAAAGGGCGTGAGCAAAATGCTTTCCCTTTAATGCTTTCCCTTTAATACCCCAGAGCTAGAGCTTCGTTTATGCAAAGCCATAATTCACCACCTAAATATAAAGTTTATCTTTTTTCAATATGGAAATTAGAATGAAATTTTTGAAACGTCTAAAGCGGTCTGAAATTCCATTAGAATATAATTTCTAAGAAGTTCAGTAATTACGAATTGACCTGTGCCTTCCGGAACAATAAATGAATGTTATTTTTTAGTCATCCCCACCCTGGTTACTATATCAAGCACCTGGAAAAAGCACATTATGTTTAATTTCAAATATTCTTTTTGAATGTGTAACAAGTACCAGAACAGTTCTCAATTTTCTTTCCACCAAAATTTCACTCTGAAATAAGGGGATATTAGAAAGCCTTTGGTTGTCTAAAATGTCACACAAATCTCTAGACTGCTAATCATGCCAGTGCTTATTTTTGCTACAGGATTTCTGTGAATTAAATGGCAAGTGATTAACACAAAAGACACAACAATTTTCATGAAATGGCAGACGGACTTAATAGGAGACAGATCACAAAGGAACTGCAAAACAGACAAAAAAAGACTAAAAAATAAAAGGAATTGTACAATAAATATTTTGGCACTTACAATATAGACCAAAACCCAAGATTTCCTTTGTCAGTGGCCAGTAAGTGACTACATAGCTCATAACATTATTAAAACAAACTTGTGCTTGAGAAAACTTTGCCATGTGAACTAAAATCCTTTAATGTGTGAGCAATCCCATAGACTTCCCTCTGAGACTAAACAGTTAAACCGTGCTGGTGTCCTTAACCTTTGCCCGTTGCTGTGAGATCCTGGGTATGATAAATGCAGAACAAATAATAGCATTATGGTGTATTTAACTACAACAACAGGGACATGGCTGAGAGTCCCATTGAAAATCTGAAGCTAGAATAGGGAGATTTAAATCTGACTTCAAATATATTCTACTGAACTGTGCAATCTGTGCATAAACAGTCTTATCTTGGCAATATAGATAGAACAGGGAAGAGACATGAGGCTGGATTAGATTAGATTAGACAGGTTTGAGGTCATATTTGGGCAAAACTCAGCACTTTTCCAAAGCAGGTGCAACTTGCCAACTTCAGAGCAAAAAAAAACCCTGCTTGATAAAAGCAGGTGMCTAAAAGTGAAAACGACTAAACGACTGGTGTGTGGTGCTCACCCGGGCAGACGAAGACGCACGTGCTGGCTGCGAGCTTGGCCTCACGGCTTGTGGTTCTCAGCAGCAGGGACGGGCCGCGGGGTGCCCGTCCGTCCCCATGACGGGACGCTCATGGAAGGGAGATGCTGGTCGTTGTACAGGGCATTGCTGCAGCTTTTCCCACACCACTAAATTGCACACCAGGTGGTATAAAAAAAAAGCAGGGAAGGAGGCTAAGCAGTATGTCTTAGATGTGGTGCTATTTTAGCTTGCTGCCAGGGAAGAGCCCCTTGAGGTGTGTTGCTGCATTGGGCAACGCCTCAGCCTCCTGACCGAGGCTGCCCTGCCTCCTCCTGTAGTAACCTGCTCGAGGAAGCCYGCAGGGAAACCACGAGCTTGACAAGTCAGCTGCATGGGCAAGATGATGGACCCAGAAGCAAGTCTTTCTGAAAGGTCCTTTCATGTCCTGATAGCTTCAGCTTGAACTCTGCTTCTCCRCATCCTGCCCAGACTAATCCACCACCTACCAATGTCCAGTGAAAGCAGTTAGCTTGTTATGATTTCAAGGACATAAAGAGCTGGCAGGATGACAAGCTGGCAGGATGGCAGAATGTCAAGCAACTGTATAGAGGGGTAGACAAGTGGTTGTCAAGAGGAAATAAGTTGTTGCTGCATGGTGAAGACCAACACAAATCTTAAAAAAGAAAAAAAAAAGACATAAAAATCCCACCACATTTTTTTCCCTTTGAAACCAGATTCTTGGCAATTCTGAACTAGCAAAATAAAATCATATGATGGGAGCAGAGAACTGTGTTTCTGTGGTTCTGCCTTTCCTTTCTTCTCTGGGGGAAGGGAGGAGAGCCTGCCCACAAGCGCAAGCTGTGAAAACCCTAGGTAGGTGGATACGAGCAGTTTGCAAAGCCAAGGCAGGCAGGAGGGTCCCACAAGCAAAGGGCTTAGCGAGATAACCCCCGCAGGCAGTGGGCCAGCCCTGTCGCACTGCACCTCGGGGCGTCCCTTCGACCATAGGAGCTGCTGTCCCTTGGCAGCTCTAATGTGCCCGTTGCTTACGACACGCTTTGCAAAGCCTCCGCTGGCACAGGGAGCACAGAGAGATGAGGCACGAAGCTGACAGCACTTGGGTTTGTAGGTGTCTCTCTATCTCAAGAAAAAAATAAAGAGAGAGAGAGAAAAAGAAAAAAGAAAAAAGGAAAGGAAAAAAGAAAAAATGAGAAAAGTAAACAAGAAAAGAAAAGAAACCTCAATAAGAGAAGAGAAGGAAGAAGAGACGCAGCAAACCGCGCCGCTCACTGGGACGGCCGGTCCCGGGGCAGCCCGGCCCGGCCCAGGTGCGGCCGCGGGCGGGGCGGCGCAGGGCGGGGCGGGCGGCGGCGCCGCCCCCGCGGGCGCTATAAGGGCGCGGGCGGGCGCGCGCGGAGCTGCCGCTCGCTGGTGCCGGTGCCGTCGCSCTCGCCATGTCGCCGTCGCCCTTGCACAAGGAGTTCGCCCGCGCCGGGCAGCAGAGCGGCCTGCAGGTGTGGCGCGTGGAGCGGCTCGAGCTGGTGCCCGTGCCGCCCGGCTGCCACGGGGACTTCTTCGTGGGCGACGCGTACCTGGTGCTGTTCACGGTCCGGCGCGGCGCCGCCGCCGCCTTCCGCCTCCACTACTGGCTCGGTAGGGCCGGGAGCGCCGGCTGGAGGGGACCCGTGAGCAGTGCGGGAGGGTGGTGGGAGGTGGCAGGGTTGAAACCGTGGGCTGGCAGGTGTGGGAGTGAATCACTGCCCGTCGTGGAGAAGGCAGGAGACTCCCCCTTGATTCTGCTACGGTTAAAAGTCCTGCTGGGTTCCTCCTGTGCTYGTGTTGTGCTGGCTGGAGCCTGCATGTTGGCTTCTTGTGAGAGGTGACAGCTAGTCTAGCTTCATGCTCTCATCCAGCTGGAGAGGTGGAGGTGAAGTCACCAGAGGGTTTTTTGTATGTATTTGTTGTAATATTAGCAGTTGTGTGTCCTCAAGTGACACGGAACTCTGGTGTCTGACTGATGGAGTTCACTGTCCACCTTGACCAGCATAGTGCTTGGGCAGAGTAGAGCCTTGTGATAAATGCACCCTGGTTAGTGCATTCTTATTTGCATTCATCTTCTCTGGACTTCCTTAKATAGTCAYGGAGTCATGGGACCCCACAGGCTCCCTGAGTGGCAACCRGAGGTCTATTGCTGTTGTCTTTTTCTCATCATCTYGTGGTTTGTGTTTTATGCAGTCATTGCTGCGAATGCACGTTGACAGGCCACTATGTGTGAGTGTATGTGAAGTGTTTGAGTTCCCATGGATCTCAATGTGCTTCTGGATGTGTGGGAAAAACAAGAGCTGGTAAYGCTGGTATTGTTTCTGCCCAAGCATTTGAAGTTTGTTTAGTTTCACTGGCCTCGATGAGGAATGAAGAATTGGATGGCGTCTGCCTGCGTGAGGGTAATCCTACATGGCAGCATCAGTGAGTTTCTGGCAGATGTTCTTGTGTTGGCAGCACCGTTGGTTATTAGTAGGTTTTACCGAGCTAGAGAGCGCTTGTCAGTGCTGCAATGGGTACTCTCGTTTTTAGCAGTTACATAGTAATAAAGTATAGTAGATTCTCCTCAAAGCTGTGGAGAGTCCCTACCTCTGTGGAACTGCAGTCCATCAACACTGTCACTAGTTCAACCCTCTTTGCTGTTGGCTGGAGATCTGCCAGCAGCTGGGGTGCCCTTCATACTTCATGCAGAAGACCKTGACAACAGCATGTTTAGCACCTTTAAAAATGCTTCCTGATTGCAAGACCCACAATAGAGGACAGGGGACACTGAAATGCTTCTGTGAAGCTTAATAGCAACAAGAGACCTGAATTCCATGTGAGGTACGCAAGAAAGGGCAGTTGGATTTGGGCAGGAGTTTGCATGCCTGTGGTATCTCAGACACTTGTCTTAGAGATGCTAAACTCCTCATGAGCAAATGCTTTTTAAGCTGTGGGCCAGAAAGACCTTAGACTTTCTCAAGACCTCTTGTAAACCTCCAAGAAGTAACTGGACTCAAGTCAGATGTTAGAATGGAAAAAAAGTTCTTGTGAAATTGGATGGGTAGAAACCCTATGAATTTTTTCACCTACCACACACTTGCCTTCTGATGTGGAAACTTCTGCATACCTAATTTGAGTGCCTTGCCATCTGGTTATGCATTTGGCACTCCTGCCTGTCATCTATGTGGGCCTTGCAGGATATCTTTGGATAGATTYTGACTTTATATTCACCAACTCCACCCCAAGATGCCCCTTAATACCTTGGCTGCACCTGATGGGATGGAAAGAGGTCTATATCATGACCATAATTTAAAGACTTATGTGTGGGYTAATTCAATGTCATTGGCTGACATTGAGTAAAATGTGTTTCTGGTGTAGCCCTTCAGTCACAGAATAGCTTCTTTCTTTCTTTTTTCTTGTGTATACTTTTAAAAGCCCAGGGTCTGCTCTTTAGCCAAGAAGGCTGCATGCAGCTAAACTTTCTTCTTCTGGCARCTCAAACTGATGAGGGCATGCTTCCCAAAGCCTTTTTAGAGAACTAAAACATCCAGATGTCMCAAATTTGGTTATAACTTGTTGCAGTTTTCAGTTTGTACACTAGTTCTTTGCCCTTTCAATTGCTGCAAGTTAGGGTGTTTACTAGTGCAGTGTTGTAGGTTACTGTAGATTTTATAATTGAGTGCAATTCAAGAGTTATCTTAAATATTCTCAAAGTTAAAATATATTTGACTGATTTAAGCTAAGCCAATGTCATTTTTTTATAGACAAGTTCCTCCTTTAGTGTGGTTTTTTTTTTAAAAAAAAAAGCTGAGTTCTCTCTAAAGGAGAGATAAGTATACTGATAAGTATTCTYAGTAATGTTATTGCTGAAGAACTTAAACTGTATAGTTTGCCACACATTTATAGTGGTATATGAAAACAAAACAGGAGCTTACACAATAAGGTAAATATAAATTAATCAGCCTGAGGATCTGTGGATTTAAATGGACACATAAGAACTTCTAAACTGTTTAAAAGTGAACCTGTAGGTTGACACATGCCAATTTTTTCTCTTCACAGAAAAAAAGGTGGTTTTTAAGAGGAAGGCAAAGTGGTTGTGGTAGGGCTGCAGTGCTTAGCTTGGCCAAATTCATAAGACAGACTTGCATGCTTTRCTTTAGAAAGTAAATTTAAATGACGTACCTGGAATACACACTCAGGCTAGGAACAGAAAAATGCTCATTGCCTTTGTGCAGATAACCTGTGTCTCACTTCCTTAGCTATATGGAGAAAACATCCTTGATTATATTCTCTTGAACMTGTATACCACTGGAGACTTTTTAGGACTGTAGGGCAGACAGGCTCCTGATCTTTCACTGCATAAAAAAAGCGTAACTRGTTTTGTTGAAGCAAGTTTAGTCTGAAACTTGTCTCAGCTGTAGAGCTAAGGCTTGCATGGTAGTTTGYCTCCTTAAAGTTTTTAGATGTGCTCTTGAAAAAAAAAAAAAAAATTGAGAATCTGGAATTAAGAACTTTTTTCTTCTTTCTAAAGAWGACAAATCAAGAATCCTTTCATCAGGTGTTTAGCCTAAGACTGGAGACCTAAGTTTTCAAATCCTTATTCAATTTACTTCATACCTTTTCTGCCCTTTTCAATCTAACATGGTGAAAAATTCTACTCAAATATTTGGGTATTCCATCTCTAACTGAAAAAACTTGATAGGGGTGCTCAATGTTGCAGTAAAAGMCTGTTCTAGGAAAGGAAATTTCACAAGTTATGTAACTTGACCCTTCTAACCCTTCCCTTTGCTGCTTTGACTAGTAAAACTCATGTTTGTGCTCTGTAAAACTGTGACCATGAGCAATAGCACTTTTCTAGATAGCTCCTTTAAWAATCAGTGTTACTGGGCTTGCCCTTGTTCCTGTCACAACTGTGAAGTCCATAGTAGTGAATGACTTCAAGCTGCTTTGGCAAAGCAGTGGTGTGTGCAGATGTTGCCTGCAGCAAGTGTATGGCTAATACCAAAGTGCAGCTCGGGCAGGGTAACTGCTGCTGGAATGGGGTCAGCATGGCCAGGAGATSAAAGCAGCTTCACAGCACATCTCAGTAGTGACACCTGTCCCCAACTTGGCACAGCACTCACAGTTTGGATATGCTCACTGGTGTGGAGATGTCTTTGCTAAACTACTAGCTGACTCTTCTGCTCAATGGAAAGGCTGTATTAGCTTTGAGCATTCAGACATATTTTTACAACAACTGTTTTTGCAGTCCAGCTCTGGATACAGGATTTCAGGAACCTGGCAGGTCCAAATTTGACAATTTCAAGTTTATTAAAATGGGAGATGGGAGGAGTTAGTTRAGCAGCAATATTACTGTTAATTTGCTCTTACGAATATTTCCTTGAAATGAGGTTGAGAATGTTTGGTGATGGAGACACAAGCCCAACAGGAAGGGAGCTATCTGGACTTGAAACTGTCACAAGCAGAAATGGCTGGTACTATCCCAGGATGAGACAACTTCTCGGAATAAGAATGGCTATGGCCTTTTTAGTTTCCTTTACCAAATAATGCCTGGTGTATTTTTTGACTGTCCTTAATTCTTGTCCCCCAACATGAAGTATTAAGGCCTAATCCTTTATATCATAATAAGCTGTGCTCAAATACCTACCCTCCCTTGCCAGAACCTTGTACAAGCATCTCTGAATAAGCTGTAGTGTACCTTAGATTAAAAGGCAAACAATTTCCTCATGTCTTGAACACACTACATTAGGGTTGATGCTCACTTGTGTGTGTTTTAATAGATTTTTCACTGACTAGTTTATTGCACAACAGCTGTGAGACTGAGCTACGGTAAGGTTTCTGATATGTAATGATGCTCCAAACACAATTTTCTTGGACTCTGACCCCCTGCTATATAATTACAAGCAATAAATCTAAAGGATCTAGTTTCAAGGGAGATGGATGAGCACGTARAAACATTGAAGTCCAAGACAGAAGAAATTAGTGTGACAATATGAATCACTTTTGAATGATGTGTCTTTTTTAAAAAAGGGTTCTTGGGTTGCATCCTGATTTCAGTAATTTTCTACCTCTTTTTGAGCAAGCCTCACGGATTTCTGTTCCTTATGCCTCCATTGATCTTTGTCCTTTTTGGCACCCACTTCATCCTTGCTGCTTTCTTGCTGCAGGTTTTCAGAGCACCACAAAAGTGACAGCAGTGGTATTAATGCTCAAGGCAGAGGCAGAGTAGTGTTATGAGGCTGGGAAAGGGTGGTGGGTGGAGTGAGGAGGTTCCTTGTGGGATCCATGCTGCTGAGTCACTGATACCTAGTTCAAGGAGACATTCAAGCAAGGAGGAGCTCTAGTGCCTGCCCTTGGGTATTCTGTCTTTCCCTGCCACGCTTGCTCTTTCCTTGCATCCCGCTGATGTCTCCAGCACCTGGCAGGAACACAGTCAGCTTCACCCATGGCCCAAGCTTAAATATGACACTAATACATAGCCTGTTTTGCAGAGGGATTGAGCCACCAACATCCTCAGTAAGGAAGACCGTTTGGCTAGAGCCTTGGGAACACTGAACTCTGAAAGGTTCTTTCTTTATCAGGGCCTATTCTATTGCTCAGCCCCAAAGCTGTTTTTCTTTCTCACAGCTTTATCAGGTGATCTAACAAGATATCTATGCAAAATATCCTTGCTTGTGCTATCATGTTAATAGGAACACTCAATATTAACTTTCTTTATAGATTAAGAAAAAGTGGTGAGTTGCTCTGATACTTAATATCGTTTGCTACCTAATCAGTCCTAGGATGTTACCTTCCTGCATCTTCACACTAACTTGAGTGCAAAAAGTAGGTTACAGAAATGTTTGTTACACTAAAATCACTTATTTAGATATTATTTAAAGTGATTGAGAGGAAATTCATTTTTTGCCCCTGTTGTCTGTTTGCACTAGCTAAAATGGTCAAGGTGACAGTGCTTTTGACAGTGAGGGAGGTTATGGTGTAGATACAGAGACTGTAAAAGGTGCAGAAGACAGTGTCTGGCTGTAACAAACTACTTCTACAACATAATTCAATGTATTAGTGTTTAATAGACATAATATCTCTTCTTTCAGGGAAAGAATGTACCCAAGATGAAAGCACAGCTGCAGCTATCTTTGCTGTTCAGATGGACGACTACTTGGGAGGAAAGCCTGTTCAGAGTAGAGAAATGCAAGGATATGAGTCTACTGAGTTTGTGGGATATTTCAAAGGAGGAATTAAGTACAAGGTAAAGAGGCAGCTGAGAAAATGCACTGTTAAAATATTTAACACTGTCTCCCAAGATAGAAACAAATCTTTAATGGACTTGAAAAACTGCTTTGTCTGCTAATGAATATTTAAGAAAACATTTCTTAATGCATAGTGGTATTAGATCAGTGCTAAAGTATGAGCTCAATACTTGCAGAGTACATTYGTGTGTTTACCAGCCTTTTCTGACATCTGGCCCAAAAGCTTCCTCAAAATTAAGCTGCCCTGAGAACATTAGAGACTCCTTGTGTTTAGGAGATAATAAATATCAAAGAAGCACTTCCTCTGCATTGGGCTGGATTATTTTGTTCAAATCCAGAATCAAATAAGCTTGTGGTTACAGGCATGAAGCAAGGAGGCTGAGATGCCTTCTTTTGGTCAAAAAAGGTAAGTATTTCTCCTTGATAGAATAACTCTTCCAGGACTATTACAGTTATCTTTATTTTTGAGATAACTAACAAAATCAAAACTGCAAATACTTTTCATAAAAACCTTTTATAATTTAGGAAGCTGACATTCAGTCAGTTCTAATGTCAACCTCCTTCCTGTGCTACTCCAGAGCAGTAACTTTAGAAAGCCATCTATGCTATTGAAAGAAGTAATATATTTTCTGAGAAATAAAAATATTGTATTCATCCCTCTGGCTATGAATTTCAATGGCTCTAGATTGCCTGAAACTAATAGGTACCGAGAGACATCACTCGGTCACTGTTTTTAACCTGTCTAAGCAATCCAGCTGAAGCGTTCAGCCTTCGGGATTGAAAGAAGTCTTGACGGTGACCTGTCTGCTCTTTTTTTTTTTTCCCCCCCTCCTTATTTGAGATGGGCTGACTGTTCCAACCAGGGTCTGCATATCCTGGAGCAGTTAGGAATACTGCCTCAGAGGAGCTTGTAGCCTAGCCAGTTTGAGAGTGGGCTAGACTTAAATTTATAGCTGTTAATCAGATTCACTTCCACACCTGTTTTGGTGTTCTTGGTTGGTTGACTGTAAGCAGCAAAAATATTATGAAATTTTAATCTGCTATGGAATTACTCTTAGTTACTAGAAATTTAAAGCACCCAAACTTCTGCKATTTAAGAAGTTTTGAATAGGAATATCACTTTACATTAGTCCCTATTCATAAACCAACTCAGTTTTGTCCTAGCAGTGCACTTCAGCATTATCTTAACCTTAGGACAGTGCAGGGGGGAATGCAGTAAATCACATTTTTGCTTTTCTAATCCACCCCTGCCCAAAAAGAAAAAAGATCTTAAAAGCAAGGTGGTGTCTGATAAAGATCCATAACGTGGGAGAGTTCAGCTGCAGAAGTTTTCACTATATCTGTCTGGTCTGTGGTCAGTGGTGTTAAAAACCATATACAATTCCGGTTCATCTCTTGCTGCATAACTTCCTGTTTTTTTTCTCCAGATAGTTCCTCAGCAGAAACTCTGCTTGCAGAAAGCCAGCTGAAGTCAAGTTTGCTTCTTTGTTTTTATTCAGACAGGAGGTGTTGCCTCTGGATTTAAACACGTTATTACTAATGATCTGAGTGCCCGGAGACTTCTGCATATCAAGGGCCGGAGAGTAGTGCGAGCTACAGAAGTTCCTCTTGCTTGGACAAGCTTCAACAAAGGAGACTGTTTCATTATCGACCTTGGAGCTGTAAGTCTTTCACAGAGAAATAACTACTGAAAAGTAAGAGCTATAGCATCTTTTCTAAGGCTTAAATTGYACCTTAAAATATACAACTGACTTGTCACTTGCCCAGATCAACTGAAAGACTCTCCTTCAGAAATCAGTTTTATTGCCACATGTTGTAAGTTCAAAATTGCCCTCAGTGGCTTACAAAGAACACACATTCTATGTTAGGAAACAATTGATTCACACTAAAAGCATTAAGCTTTTTATGACTGTTGATGTGYGAATGATTTTATTCCTCTAAACCTTCACATGAAGGTTCACATGAAGTGCTTTCTGACTTTGGTGCAATCCACAAATGGAATGGGCTAAAGATTTGATAAGGTTCAGAACTGACTGCAAATTGGATTTTTTTTTTGCAAAAGCTCAATATGAAAAAGTGAAAATACCTTACATGTAAGGTAGCAATGGCAGCTGGTCTTAACTTCTACACTTCAAAAGGAAGGGGTCAGATTCAAGACTTTGGAGGATTCCCTAGAACCCTGAAGTAGTTGTTCTCTACTCATGTTATCCTAACTTTCTCTAGAAAAACTCCCTGGTATGATGTTTGTATTATGGGGTCGAGGCATTCTGAAAAAACAGTGCCARTTCCTAATCTCTATGCAGGTAGTTCGTGGTTTGTCCTTTTCAAGGCCTCTTCCCTTACCTGCTTAGGAGAAGATACTGGCATTAGGCAGCTATATTGTCTGAAAGACTTTAATCATGCTCAGGAATCCTTAGACTAGAAAGTAGTACTAGGTAATGCTATTACACAATGGTTGAGGTTGGAAGGGACCTCTAGAGATATAGTCCAACCTCCCTGCTCCAGCAGGGTCCCCTACAGCACCCAGCACAGACTGGCATCCAGGCAGGTTTGGAAGATTTCTAGAGATGGAGACTCCACAGCCTCTCTGGGCAGCCTGTGCCAGGGCTCTGTCACCGGTCACTGTCAGGAAGTTCTTCCTCGCATAGAGATGGAACTTTCCCTGTTTCAACTTGCACCCATTATTCCTTGTCCTGTCACTGGCCACTACTGAGAGTTTGGCCCCTTCCTCCCTATATTCTCTCCTCAGGTATTTGTACATGTTGTGGTCCCCTCAATCTTCTCCAGGCTAAACAGG
This sequence comes from Eudromia elegans, assembly GCA_003342815.1. Classification (NCBI taxonomy): domain Eukaryota; kingdom Metazoa; phylum Chordata; class Aves; order Tinamiformes; family Tinamidae; genus Eudromia; species Eudromia elegans. Next base: position 555,915 of record PTEX01000244.1, read on the forward strand.
CCCAGCTTGTTTAATCTTCATGTGATAGATGTTCCAGTCCCTTGATGRTCTTTGTTGCTCAATGCTGGACCATCTCTAGAAGCAACATGTTCCTCCTGTACTGAGGAGCCCAGAACTGCACCTGATACTCCAGGTGCAACCTCACCAGATCTGAGTAGGGGGCAGGATCTTGTCCCTTGACCTGCTGGCAACGCTTCTCTTGATGCAGCCAGGATCCCATTGGCCACCTTGGCCACGAGGGCACCTGATTGCCTCATGGTTAACTTGTTGTCAATCAGGACTCATAGATCCCTTTTCCTGGAGCTGCTTAGCAGCAGGTCAACCCCTAATCTGTACCGATGCCTGGGGTTTTTCTGSCCAGGTGCAGGACCCTGCACTTCTTGTTGAGCCTCATGAGGTTCCTCTCTGTCCAACTCTCCATCCTGTCCAGGTCCCTCTGGATGGCAGCACAGCCATCTGGAGTATCAGCCACTCCACCCAGTTTGGTATTGTTTGCAAACTTGCTCAGCGTGCACTCTTTCTCCTCATCCAAGTCACTGACAAGTTGAACAGTGTTGGGCCTGGCCCCCTGGAGGACCCCACTGGCCAAAGGCCTCCAACTAGCCTAAGTACCATTTATCACAACCCTATTCTACTGTCATTCAGCTTCTGTGTGCTCTGAGCAGCTGAAWTAGCTAATGAATCAATAGCCAAATCATTATTCCTTCCCTGTGGATAACTTCTGGAGCTAGGTATGTGCAGTGACTTCCACTTGCCCTGGCACTTACTGACCTCTGGTTTCTCAGTTTGCATAAAATTGTTGCCCTATGACTGGCTGGTAGTTTTACATGTCTATCTGGGTCTGGGGAGTTCCTTCTTTTTGTTGCAGGCTATATGAGAGCATTGCCATTGAGCAATTTAAATGTAACAACATATTAACTTCTTGACCTAATCATGTAAATTGTGAATCTGTTTTTTAGTGTGACTGATGCTGGCTTCTGATTTCTTGCTTGACAGAACAGATGAAGCAGTGATAACTTTAAGAAGAAAGATTAAATGGGAGCAGTATCTATATCTCTTTAGCATGTGTTATGCTACAGGGAGTGTTGATCAAATCACATGACTGAAGTTTTTTGCTCTTAATTTACTGGYATTGAGAGGGTTTTTTCTTGGATGTGTAAACATGTTTGGGGCAGAGAACTGTTTCAACATCCAGAAATTTGTAGTGATTTCATCTTCATTTGCTTTGTAAAAACAGAATTTCCATTCTTGAGGGTTGAAAATATTTCAAGATGCATATGTGTAACTTCAGTTGAAGTGCTTAGAACTTGCTCAGGTTTACACTGTGACACCATCTGCTGAAAATAGATGTCTGAAATTTTAGAATAAAATTCTCCATGACAAGCCTCTTTGTGAAGTTATCTAAAGAGCTCTTATCCTTACCTTAAAAATAAGAATTTTTAGCTCAATGAATGCTTTTTTCTAATAAAATGAATGTTGAGTAGGGTTACTCTGAGCCTTGGGATTTATCACGGGGCACAGGAGCCATCAGGTGAGAGTAATGGGCAGTAATTGCATGGAATAATGAGTTTATGGCCAATACTTTTAATATCTAATTATCATAGCTTGTCAATAAGATGAATTTCTAAGTACTTTCCCTTAACTAACCTGAAAAATGGTCTCCATTGCACTATAAAATTGCTTGCACAGCCCATTTCCTGCTAACTTCATCAGAGCAGTCATAATAAGAAATCATTTATTTTCCCATTGAGCTCAGTTACTTCAGTACTTCAAACCTGTGGTCTGAAAAGATAAGAGAGCTTTAAAAAGCTAATAGTTAGGAACAAAACAATGACTGGCCTCTAACACTTCTCTTGCTGATGATAATTACCTAAGCATGAATGTGTTTGTGCATTTCCAGTTAGCCTCAGGTTCTATGTTTACCTCTTAGCTATGTTGTTTACAAAGCCAAACTTAGAGCATTTTAAGCATCCTGTCCAGATCTTGTCAAAAGACTTGCCTACTTTGAACTTCCAAGGCTGGAGTAGAAAATAGTTGCAAAGAGAAGGCATGAGCTCTTGAGTGCCTAGCTGAGTCACTTGCTGTCRGAAATGTGTAAAGATATCTATCCAAACAATCGTCTGAAAGCATGTGACATGTGCTCTGTGACCAGTACAATTTCCACATTTCAGTGCAATGAGTGATTCATGAAGATGCCTGCGGYGCCAGATGCTTTGGCTGTGACTTTTTGGTTTTCCCCTCTCCTAAGCAAGGAAATTGTATTCCACCTTGGCATTTGAATCTGTGTGTCTCTTATGGGACACTTTGGGGACAGAGCAGGTAACCAAAGCACAAAACAGTTGCTGAGAAGGCTTTGTACAAGACCTGGTGTGCAAAGAGCCTAGTGTTGGGTGCTTTTAGCATGTCCTGTCCTTGTATAGGTGCACTTGAGCCCTCTCAGAAATCATGGCCTTCTACCATGCTGCTGATCCCATCCTTTTGGCTAGAAAAAAGTTCACTGATGGGTGCCATGCACTTCCTTGTCTCAMCTGGGAGACACCAGGACTTGTTTGGTATTTCTTGGCTATGTGAGCTATTTGGCTCTGTCCTGTGCAGTCCCCTTGTAACTCTAGAGGATGAGTGATACAGAAGTAACCATATGCAGCAACCCTCTTCTTTCTCTTCAACCATCAAGACAAATTTAATGGAACATGGAGCAGTGGAACACAAGCTGCATGGGACATGAATATTCACCTTCACAAAATTGTGAATATTGAAGGACACTAGGAATGACTGCAGATTTTAGCCCATGAGAGAGAGGGTGATATTCAAACCATGTGGCCAGAGCAATGGGAGTAGCAATACAATAAAAGTGCTTGCTAAGTGTTCAACTGAACTTGAAAGGTCTTCAAGTCAGATTGAAGAAATCATCTGCAGCAGAAAGGCTATATAAAGTTACATCCTTGTTGACCTGTAAAAAAAGATATTCTCTAGGCAATTTTTCAGATACAAATATGTGAAGTATAAGGCTTAATTCTATCTGGTTGTTCTCTAGAGGAGAGGTAGCAACAGTGCCACTAGCCAAGAGGCTGCAAAGGGCAGGAARAGGGCTGCATATTACTTCTCTGTGAGAAAATGGAGAGAAAGTCACTAAAAAAAGTGTAGTGTGTGGTAAATGCCCAACTGTTCCCTAAGCTTGAGCTGGACCTATGCAGGAAAGCATACAAGCATAACTGCACCAGGGGAGGTTCAGGTTAGATACTAGGAAAAATTTCTGCACAGTAGTCAGGCATTGGAACAGGCTGCACAAGGAAGTGGTAGAGTCACTGTCCCTGCCAGTGTTCAAGAAATGTGTACATGAGATGCTTAGGGACCTGATTTAACAGGTATGGTGTTCAGGGGCTTGCAGTTGAACTCAGTCTTGAAGGTCTTTTCCAACCATAATGATTCTGTGATAGTTCAGTTAAACCTTACTCCTGTCTCCTAAGGAAGTGGCTGTCAAAATGTCAGGCTAGGTTGTAACTATGCCAGAAGTTATGTGAACACCAAAGACAAACTGGACTCGGTGGTTCATGCTTCTCATTTCAAGGTCGGTGCTTCTAAACTGTGGTCTTTAAGCAGCTAAGAGACTGCTGGATTGAGATTAAGTACATGAAAAACATTAAGAAAATGCTATACAGCAACAGGCATACATGGTTTTTCAAAAGTTTCATAGRTAAGAGATGAAAATCATGGCATCAGAAGGCAGGGAATGCCTAAAGGCCATGCATTAGGTGGTGTTTTCCTAYTTGAATTTATGCTAGAGTATGAGAGAACCTAAGTGGGGAAGAGAAGGCTCTCACAAGGACATCATCAGAAAAGACTGGCATTTTGTCACTTACTGAAAACAATTAATTTGCTATGCACTAAAATAGTTTTCTTCTGAACATAATTGCTGCTTTTAACTCTAAAAACCAAGGCAATAGATAACTGTTTTATGGTTATGACTGTGGGCATGAGTCAATGACAGATTGCAACCCTGAGTACAGTGACAGCTTTACTCGCTTCTGTAATCTCCCTTCACTTTTGTTTGCTTTATCTTTCCTGGGTGGCCGTTTTATCACTTTCCAGAAATCGGTTCACAATCAGCATACTAATCACTTTATTATAAGGTTGCTGCCTGGGAATAAGCAAGACTGGAAGAGCAAATTCTTCCATGTGGGAATCTGTCACTGTAAGATTCTAGTTCTCTCTTTTTTTTTTTTTTTTTTTTGCCATTACCAGCCAACCACTTCTCCCTGTTTTGATTGGTGTTTTTCCTACAGCTAACCTCTTCCCCTGTTTAGCTCACCCAAGAGTAAGAATACTGCTCATGCTGTAGAAGCTGCCAAGCAGGCATCAGAGCTTGCAGGACTAAATAGCTTTAGTTCTTTATTAACTTGATGGGTTATTACCAGCACGCAAATATGGCTATATCTATGCACAGCCTATCTTAGTAAATAGGCAGCTCTTATTACTCTGTTCTTAGTAATCTGTGACTTTCTTCTGAATCAATTATTTTTACAGTTTCAGTAGCATAAACAGCATTGTGGAAATAATGTTCACAAAGTCATCAGATGAAGAACAGTAGCTCAAAGGAAAGGAATGACTTAATAGTTAAAGCTTTGATCTGTGATTTACCTTTGTATTACATGGATTATATTACCTGTTTGCTTGCAAAAGGGTCAAAACTGAGACCTGGTAACTGAGAAYTTGTGCCCTTCCGGTGAATAGCACATACATGTATGTATGAGTACTTGGGTTRGTTTTCTTGCTGGAGCTTGTGGAAATACAAATGCATTGCTCTTGCATGGCTATTCTGCAGATTCTCACCCTTTGGGATACTGTGCTATAGTGACAAATATTTTTAGAATGCACTAACCAAATGGGAAGACCTGAAGGTAGTGTGGGACTGTGACACATCTAGCTCCAGCTTGATGATTTCTTCCAGCTGAATCAAATGGGAGACTCCTAAATTGATTACAAAGGCTCCATTGTAATCATACTAGGGCCATTCATGGTGATCTCAGACAGCATTCTGGTTGAATTAATTCAGAGTTTGGTTTGGATTATCAAAACTGCCACTTTCAAAGGCTTACTGTGTTAGTTTCAACAAATGTAAAAAGCARACTTGATGAGTGTGCAATGATCTTTTTCTCTGTACCAAGAAGTCAACAGCTGAGACAGCAATAACACAATTTTTACTGAAGAAAAAAYCCTTTCTGAATYCTAYATGAACCTTGTTCATTCCAAACAGTCTTCTCATATTTCAGCTTCTGCAAAATTGAATTAGTTACTGAACTATAGAGTTGATAAATTTGAGTCACTTGAGTTGCGTTGCACAGTTGTTTATCTCCACCATTTGGACACTTTTCTTGGTTTAGCACACTATTGGCAGAAAATGAGGCGAGCTTTCATTTAAAGCTTCCAGAAGCTAGTGTGTGTATGATAACCAGTGAGATATAATATGTTAATGAAAACTTAATGAAATAACTTAAGGAAAATATAAATTGTTGGAAGGACTTTTTGTTGTTTGTAGTTTTCAGAAAAGCTCACCTTTTTTCAAGTCTGTAAGGTTGCATTTTGTATTGACGTCATTCCTTTTAGTAGACATCGATTTTAACTTAAGACTAGACTTTAACAATAGAGAACAGTTTTAGTTAAAATGAGCTCATGCCTTAATAAATTGTTGTTTTGTAAAGACCACAAAGGCAATGGACTGACTACCATATGGAGATGTGCTGGTGGTTTTGATACAGCAGGAGCTTGATGAGATGCTTAAAAGCTTTGCAAATATTCATGCATGTCTGATCTGTCTGTAACTTTGCGAGGGACTCCCACTTATCTCAAGTGGAATTTAGGAGACACAGCAACTCTTATTTTTAATAGGAGTAGGTTTTGGAGTGTGTGGGTTTATCTATGTTTTTCTGTGACTTTTATCTGGCCCATTCCTTTGGGCAGTCCTGTTCTCCAGTGCCCTTTGTTCTGACCCATCTCTTTGTGTAAGCCTGGTCAACAAACTGGTGCACCAGGAAGAAGCAGTAGTGGCTTTCTGAAATGTGGTTATTTGCCAAAGATCCCATCTGTTTCTATTTAATAGAAGCAGTTAAGCCTAAGAGAAGAAGAGAATTAAGGCAACAGTGAAATTACAAATCTCTTCTTTTCCTAGCATCAGTTCCTTTAAGTGGTGAAGTTCATACAGCAAGCAGCTTCAGCTGCAACTGCTCCCTAAGCCTGTCTGCTTTGCGACTGTGCCCGCAGATGTGGTGCTGCTGCACACCAACCAGAGCACTTCCTGCTGGCCATGCAATAAGTCAGCATAAGTTAATTGTGCTGATGCTTAATTAAAAAGTTAGCACTTCTAAGGTGAGCAGAAATCACATTCTGGAAGCATGGGGGCTGGAGGGTCCAGGGGTCTGGGCTCAGTTGGGACCTGCTGATGAAGAATGGAGGGAGGCTGACATCTAGCTCTGTTTTCTTAATGAAAGCTTTTTTTGATATCTTAAGTTGAAGGAAACTTTACTATTTTTGAAATGCTCTGCTGTTATTTTCTAGCAACTGAAATTGCCCCCAAACTTGCTTCAGAGTAGAGTTTTGAAGCCTATTTAACTTGTTTAGGTTTTTAAATACCTTTCTAAATTGGGATTAAATAAATCATAGCACATTATAAGCCTGGAAGCTACTGGAATCTTGAACAAAAGTCTAGGATAAAAACACTTGTATGTTCAGGGTATATTTGTAACTAGTATTAAACTGGGTCCTTCAAGCTGCTTGGCTTGCTTTCCTAGCTCTGGTTCAGATCCATAGAGAGACCATAAGGACATTGTATAACTCCCTTATTTGCCTTCAGCCTGAGCAGGCTGCCAGTTGAATACAGAGGTGGTTTGTGTCAGAAGGGAAGCTCATTTTTATGTCATTCCTAAATTGAGCAGTTTCTGTTTTTGTTTTGCCTTCTCTTGCTCCACATCCAAGTTGGAGCTAGAGTGGGAAGGCAGGAGGTATACTGAGGAAGGGATTGTGAAAGCCCAGGGAGAACTGCCAAGGTATTTTTATAATCTCAGTTATACATAAGCCACCCATGATTATCCTGCAGCACATTTCTGTGTAGAAGGTAAGTGCTGCATCACTTGCTAGTATACTGTGTTAAACTCACGTGCCTGGCTCAAGGTTGCTTTGCCAGCCTGAGCTATTGGCAATAAAAGCTGAGATTCCTCATAAATGGAATCTGTTAAGTTCCTTGTAGCTTATGAATGTAGGCATTGAACCCTTTTCCCATGAACTTGTGCCTCTCAAATGTGTGGGGAGGTGTGATCCATTTTCACAGACAAGATTAGTCTGTATGTGAAGTTGCAATGAAAGGTGGAAAAGCTCAACTGCTTCAGTCAAAAACAAACTGAAAGCAAAGAATCCAATAATCAGAAAGAACAGGAGGCTTCTGCTTATGAAAACTAGTCATGAAATTCAAGTGACTTGAGCTCAACTTATAATTTGGGTTTGTAGTCCTAAAACTCTGGTCTCCCGAGAGTTTTAGCGATTATACAACCTTCTCTTCTATGCATATCAGGGTTTTGTTTTTGGTATCTTAATTTGCCTGCTAAGCTTTAACACGTGGTTACGGTTTAGTCATGAGACATTCTTTTTAGAGTTGCTAACTATCTCACTATTTCAAAACTGATACTGATATTAAAAGCCATGATTATTGGCTACCAGAGCAGCTCTTCCATAGCTAGTCTCTTTATGTTATGCTCTGTTAACTGGGCTTTATAATGTTACTGCTATTAAAACTTCTGAAAATAAATAGGTCTTGGCGAAGGAATTACTAGTGAATGAAGTTACTTTTTTTGCGGGGTGTGAGCACTTCTGGTCTATTTCCATTTTAATGGCTACACTTTTCTGTTAGCCTGCCAATTCAAAATAAGGTTACCAAAACAAGGTTAAATTTAGTGAAAGAGCAGTACAGTTTCGGAGTTGTGAAGGAGCTGAGTGAACTAGAGCTAAATGCCATATAATGGCCTTAGTTCAACACCTAATTTTAGGCACATGCACATGAATAATAAAATATCCAAAAGCTCAGTGGCTTGTTAGACATAGTTAGAGAGACCTATAGGATAGGTATGTCTGAAATTGAAATATAAATACCAGCATTGTCAAGAAGCTGATCTAACTCTTAATCCTTTCTCTGGATTTAGGTGCATAAAAACTGAAATGATTCTGTTGAATCAGGAAGACAAATTAGGAATGTCTACCATGAAACCTTAGAATGAATTATCTGAAAATAATCAACAAGTTTATTTTTCTTTCGAACTGAAATAACTGAATCTAAACTCCCAGAGCCTGTAGAACTCAGCATTTAATTTAACACTCTTGTGCTAAATAGGAGTATTCCACACTCTCATGACTCTTGGCTGCTTACTGCCGTCTCTTAAATTATATATGTTGTATTGAGAGTTTTGGTAATGAATGCAGCACTCGTCTTAAAGAGCTTGAAAGCATTCAGATTTTTGTTTCTCCAATTTTTTTCTAAGCAAAAATAATCTGGGAAGATAAGGCTTTAGGAATAATACTGCTCATCTGCAGGTACTCTAAATCAAGAATATTTTCAGAGTGGTGTCTTGTTTAAGACAAGCTTCTGCTGCAGGAGAATCTGGGTTCCATTTACTACTTGGGTTTTCTCATGGTTACATCTGATAAAACTGCAGTTTTACTTAGTTTGGTCCAAAAGTATTTGTTCCCCATTTTAAGAAAATGTGTATGCAGCTTAAACTTCAGTTGATTTTTTTATCACACAATTTGAAACAATCACATATTCAAAACGGAACAGTATGTGTGCTACTTTCCATGAGAAGTTTAGCAAAAATCTGTTTTCAGAGTGAATGTTAGAAACGATGGAGGGAAATTATTGCACTATAGACACGTACAATTGGATGAGCTTTTCACCTTTCTCAAAGTGACCTTCATGAGCTACAGCCTATACCCTGGGATAATGCAGTATGTTCATAGCCTTCTTGCCTAATTCTCTATTATGCGTTTTATTCCTCTTATTGTTTCTATTTTCCAGGGGAAATATGGAATTCCTGTTTGTTGCTTTTGAGTCTCTAACGATTCCTATTTTCTCACATTGTTTCAAATAAGCTCAAATTTTAGGAGACCAATCAGGAATAAGCTTGAGTGCTGAAATATTACAAAACAGGAGTATATACTAGAAAGCTGTCAAAACAAGAAGAAAATTGGAAAAATACACATCTATAGTAACTGTACTGAAAATCTGTTCAAACTGAGACTTTTGACTTTCTACAAACATCCATAACAATCCTTCATTAATACTTCATATAATCCTATTTCCCTGAGTATCTGTAGATAGTTTTTCTTGTAGACTTAAAAGAGAGTTCAGCTGTGAAGCCAAGTCTGTATTTTCAGGTTCTGGATTAGAACCAGAATGTGGACAACAGATTCATTTTTTTCCTTTGTCTCAGATCTGGTAAAGGCAACCTGAAATCCCTATGGTGCTTGTTGTATAACATGTAGAAGTTGAAAGGGATCCAGGCCTGGGATTCTGTCTAATCCCAAGATAAACTTGGTCATCCTTGAAGGGAACCCCCAAAAGGAAAGGGAGGGGACTTGGCTGTGAGATCAGTGAGTTTTGTGGTTATTTTTTGTTTAAGCTGATGAAAAGTAAATTTAAAAAAATTACTAGTGGATTGTTTTGCATGCAGGTGGCGCTTCTATTAGCTGTCTTCTAAAAGCCTGCATGTGCTAGTGCTGAGAGGCATGACCTGGTCACTCGGTTGGCTCAAGCCAGCGCTTCAAGTACTATTAAATAATGATAGTCAAAAGAAATAGTGTAAATATTCCTTCAAAAATCTAAGCTGCATATAGTTGTATATATGCAATATACTTCAGTAATGATAGCTCTAGTTGTGTGCTACTGTTATTTGCACCATACATGGATGCAAACTCATCCTTTTCTGTAGGTAAAATGACTGCTTACCTCTTGTTCTTGCTATGCTGTTTGGTCTGGTATGGAGAAAGGGGAAAAAAAAAATCACTGGACTTTCCTCCAAAAGATGGAAAGGAGAGGAAAAAGGCAACCAGTAAAAGCTAATCCACTTTCTTGGGCTACTTCCTTCCAGTTTAGCTTCTAGTATTTCTGCATCTTATATTCTGGCTTTTTTTAGTAGCTTTAAAGGCTGAGAGCCAAATTCTGTCCTGAAACTTTTTGTAGTCAGGATGACTAATGAGGCTTAATCAAAAATTTGAGGTGCTTGTCTTGTGGTCTGTCTGTAAGAGGCCACAAGAACCAGCCCAGATTGGCACCTTTCTTCCTGAGAGGTGGTGGGAATAAGCTCTCTGCTGGGTGAACTGCTCTTTCCTCCTCACATGAAGAACTTACCTGTGCAACATCCTTCAACCATATGACAGGAAGGACTGGAGGTGGCATCTGGGACTGGGCCCTGCCACCAGAGCGGGCTCACTGTGCAGCCGGAAGGGCTGTTGCCACCATGGATGAGGCCTGCCCAGTAAAGCAGATAACCACAATGGGGTGCATGGCTCCTGTGACCGCTGCTCGGCTTCAGCCATTGTAGGCTCCTCTTAAGTGAGTCACTTAAGATATCTGTGATAACTAAAGTGGGGAAGGACTAACATTGATATGAGGTTGATAAGGTTTTGTGCATGTCAGAGCAGCCGAACCTGAAGGAAGATCTTCCAGTTGTGAAGATGACCTGCATTGTCTGCTCTAGCCTGAGCTGCTTTCATGGTTTAATGCAGCACACTTGAGTGATGAGTATCATTCTACAAGAAAGTCACCAAGATAAAAAAAAGGTTATCAATATTTTGCTTCTGAGTTGCAGATATATTGGAATACGTTTTCTTTAGGGTTTTTGAAAATATTTTTTATTGCCAGATATGAGAACAAGGACCACTGAAAAGAGCTTAGATACAAAATAAAAATAATCTGTAATATMAAATTTAAGATTTTTCAGGTTCTTCACATAGATGATGTATCCTAAATAGGGAACTCAAACCAAAACTGGTAATTCTGACACTGACTAGTCTCATATAATGCAGATGCTACAGTAAATTACACTACAAGAATATCTTTCATATTAGCAAAATGTAGGTGACTTAGAAATACTTTTCAGAATACATCTGGTGAAAGTTGATATATTTCAGTGATTTAGTATTTCAGATCCAGTGAGACCAGATGACTATTAATGCTAATTTTATGATTTTGCTCAGAGACCTTTTGCTAACCTGTGTGCTTTGATTATAGGAAATCTATCAGTGGTGTGGCTCAGCGTGCAATAAATACGAGCGTCTGAAGGCTACTCAGGTTGCTATTGGCATTCGGGACAACGAGCGCAATGGAAGGTCGCAGTTGATTGCTGTGGAAGAAGGAAGCGAACCTGCCCAACTTATAGAGGTAATGGATGTGCAGCTCATGCAATGGCTGAAGCTGTGATTAAAAAGCCATTGTGGCTCAGGAGCTAAACAGGGTTGGGCTTGATCCTTACATCCTTCAAGTTGCCCAGGAACTCAGGGTGAGCGGCTGGGAGGCGAGTCAACAATACTGCTTGGGTTAGAAGGGAAAAGAAGCACAAAGATGTTGGACATTAGAATCTGAGATAATTAACCACCCCAAAATACTCTTTTGAAGACTAAATATTTTCTTTTTTGGATTCACCTACAGGTGACTGGGTTAGTATTGTGCACGTATGACCTGTACTGTTATCTACTCCCTAAGAGGAAAGAGCAAGATCATGGTGGAACAATATAAAACAGCTGAAAGTACTGTGTTTTGGATGCCAGAAAAGTGCAGCAAATTGCATGGGATTGAGCACACTGCTTTGCATCACCACCTCTAATATTAACTCTGCATATAGCTTCTAGTGAATTGCTTCATCTTTGTTTAGAATGCTTAATTATAAAAAACAAAAAACAAAAATATCACTCAGATTTCAGAACTGAGTGGAGTAGGGTGCAAAGAAAGCCCCACATTTGTTATTTTCAGGCCTTGTGAAAACTGACTTGCACTGATACTTGCACTGATTTGTGAAAGTACGTACACTAACTTAGAAATAAGGACATTATCACTGGCATTAAGTTTAGCTTTTTGCATTCCTTCCCTCAAGAGAGGAAGGAAGAAGTAGGGGTCATAAAGCAGTCTTTCAGTAAAATGGAAGATGCACGATTGAGACAGAATATTATGTTGTACTTTAGCAATATTTAAGGAAGTAATGCTAATGGTATAGAGAGGTATACTATTATTATTTTTTGATTTTTTTTTTTGCCACATGAACTAGTAGTTGCTTAAGTAGAAAGTACGATGGATGCAGAGCCTGCGCTCTTTGGGCAAACTAGCCTTGAGGATCCCTTTGTATCACCTACCCATCTGCTCGCAGAGGTGTTTTGCCAGCAGTTACTGGTATAGGGAGGCAGGGGAGGTGGCATTCAACTCCTTTAAGTTGTGTGGAAGATAAGAACCCCTTAACGTATATCTGGCTCTTGATCTCCTTGTATAGACTTCCTAGCTTGACCCTGACCTGATGTATACTTTACATCAACAGTCTTTATGAAAAGAACACCTTATTTGAGACCGAGCCCAAGCTTCTTGCCCCTCACCTGAGTTTGAAGTTGCAGACTGCTGCATGATGAGGACCATGGCTTGGTGGTAGGTGATGCATGGCACTGCCAGCATAATCCCTGGGTGGGAGCTTCCTCCTGCCGAGCCAGCCTTGGAGTGTACACCTGGGATTCTCTGCAGGGTTTCTGATGTCTCATCCGTGTGTTGGAAGCATTGATGGGAACCGCTGCACTTCTTATCTGAGGTTGTAGTGGCAGGTGCAAATTCAGCCTTCTGTGCAGCAGCAGCAAGAACAAGGGCCTGCTGCAGAGCTGGCCTTCAGCAGCTTGGCTTTTTCCCCTTGAAGAGTACATGCCACAGGAATATGATGGCCTGCCACATCTCTCTGTTTGCCAGGCTCTTACTCATGTGTGTGACTGTAACAACCTTGACGCATGAGTAAGAGCAGGAAAAAGGACAAGGTTGCTTTTAGATTTTATTTGTAGCATGCTGTTGCTGTAGCAGGGAATAAATCCTTTTGGCTTGCCCAGCCATACACTTACGGGGAGAAGTTTCAGCTTGTTCTTTTGGGATGTGAATGCAGTGGGAAGACACACATCATTTAAGTGCAGCTTCACTGCATTTGCTGCCAGCTTTAAAGTGAGCCTTTGACTCAGGTGACTTTGTCAGCAGCCAGGGCCTGCTTGCCAGCTGGGCAGTTGTGCTGTGGGATGTCCACACAACATTGGCAAAATCTTCTGCAAAACAGCCTGGAAGAGGGCTGAGCAAGCATGTAAAGCCTGTTAATCCACTTTTCTGCTTAAAGTGTATCTAGTGCTTTGCTGCCTTCATGTTCTATTTCCACAAAACCCTTCCTAACTTACCTATACTTCTTGCCTAGGCCAGCTGCCCTGAAAATACTACACTTGCTTATTCTCCTGGGATCACAAAGTGAGGGCAGGAGGAGACTTGGTGCCAGACTGTTCCCTAGAGGAACACATGAATAAAATGAATGGTAGGGAACAGCAGCCCATACCCACCACAGTGAAGCATCTGAGGACATATTTACTCTGAGACCTGGTGCTGCCTGGCTATCCTGACAGCCATACTTGCTCTTCAGATATCAGGTGGTTATTTTACTTTTTTTTTTTTCTTGCATTGCCAACTGGATTTGGGAAATTCAAGAATTGTTTTTAGCTATGGGAACTAGTTACCTTGGGTATAACCACACTATTTTGAGTGTGCAAGGTGTTACTTGCAGTAATACTCAAAGCTTCAAAACTGTCAGAAATTTCCTTTTCTCTGATTCTAAAAGTGCTCAGTCCTGTCAGCCTCTGCTATCCCCTACTGATTTCTCTCCAAAACATGACAATACACTAAGTTTCCAAAGCAAACATCACAGATCATGCCCAAGGAAAACCAGTCTGAATAGTCCTTTGTCCAGAAGTAAGAATAACACTGAAGTCAGAGCCTTGGAAACTCTTAAATCCTGTTTAGATACCCACCTTCTACTGAAAAGCAGTATTTAATCTTTTAATTTCTGTGTGTTTGCTTAATTTATCCTTGTGCATCTTGCCTCATGTGACTTGGCTCATGACTAAGCTCATAAAGGCATACCACAAAAATGAGCTTATGAAGCTGCATGTCAGAATCAGCTGCTTTGGCAATTTGTTCACTGATTTGATTTCTGATAAAAGCAAAACAGTGCCAGAACTGTCAAAGCAATACAAGCAGGAAGTATATAGTGTTATTAATTTAAATTTAATAACCTAATAGTTTGGAAAACTAAGGATAAAGTGGGCCAAGACTGACATATATTTGAACTTTCAGTTATTTGGACTAGAAATTGAGAAATGGATTTTTGCCCTTTGTCTTTTGGAGCATGGGTGGGCAGGAGGAGTTCTCTCTTCCAACAAAGAAAAATTCATGTACTTCAGATATGTAGGGTTTTTCTTGTCCCCTCATCTGGCATCTACCTAAAATCAGTATAACACTTTCCTAAGGTTCTCTCCTCTAAGTGTTGGGAAATATTCCTCCCTTCCACAAGTTAGGCATCTGCTTCCACGCTGGTGAGTTGAGCTCTTGTGCAGCACTGCTAGATGGGTGCTCATGGGGCAGAGGCTGACACAAACACCACCGAGAGCAACGCATTGAGCTGGTACTCAGCTTTATCCATACACCATTAACATCCCAGCTACTAAAACAAGACTGTTGTGTGCACACACGATCAGTGAGACTATTTACAGATCCTGCTGGATTTCTACTGAGTCAACATTTCCAGAAAGCTCAGGCCCATGGTAGGTGCACAGGACATCTGTAGTGCTACAGAATTTATAAGAACTCTTCCTCTGGGCAGATGAGGGTGAAAATTTCCCTACAAATACACTAAGGGTGTTCATCAGTTTGGTTTCGCATCCCGGTTTGCATCTTACATGCAGTGCTGAGCAGTAGGTTTACATAAGGATTGCTGCCTTGGAAATTGGAAAAATAAACCCACCACCTTGAGCAAACAGCAGATGTTGATGCTCAGTAACTGTGGTGGCTGTCCAGTCACAGCCAGATGTAGTAAAACTAATGTGGTGCCAGCTCTATTTTGGTTTTCAAGTATAAGCTGAACAGTTACTCATTCTTGCTGAATCGTGGGCCTCAATGTTCCAGTTGTGCTAAGCAGAAACTTTTAACCCCATGGAACCAATCCAAAAATAGGTCTTAGCAATGCTTGAGTCAGTTTGGTCACCCTAGAGTGACCCCTTTAGGGCTAGCATTAATGACTTTTTTAGTTTTAGGGTGGGTTTGCTTATTTGGTTGGTTTTGTACAGAAAGCAGTGCCAGATTGAAATCTGCTAGACTTTGGCTAATGTGTTTGTGGATATACAGTTTTAATACTGATTTTTTTGTCTTGCCCCTTTCCACCAGTAAGCAGGCATTTCACAACATAGCATTTGTGTACACAACAGCTTGTTGGGTGCGTGCACCTCTGACACAAACTGAGCTCTGTGAGTGCAAGTGCAGTCACAGCTAGCTGCACTTAGAACCGACTTAAGGTGGTAACAGGAAAGGCCCAGCATTAGACTTACCAGCCATTGTCAGGCTTGAATATCAGCTCTGATTCTGAAGAGAAGGCAAAAGCTAGGAAGGTAAACAAAAATAATTGCCCCTGATTTTACTGCTCAGAAGAATTTTGGGAATGATGAATGCACGGAGTGCTTGGTCAGGTACCCTGTTTCCTTTCTCTAAGGAAGTTATTTTCAACCTTATGGCAAGTGGAAGTGCAAACTTTGCCTCCTCTTCTTTGGAAAGGAAAAAAAAAAAATCAAATATATCTATTTTTGAAGAAGTATCTTGTCATTCAGAAGTCAAGCTGCTTGTAATAATTTGTAGAACAGATACATAGTTGAAAGCCACTTGAGGGAAAGATGTGCACTAGACCTTGCTGTAGTATGACACCTCCAGGGACGAGGTAGCAGAGGAAGACAAGTCTCAGCATGTTTCTGTGGCATTTGGATAGTTTGAAATGTTGGTCATCCTTAAAGAGTTTTAGATTGCCATTACTCTGTTATTGTTCTGACTGCATAGACTGATTGCCTATGCTGGCTTTTACATAAACCCAAATCTGTGACACTTGGGTTGTTGTAAAGCAGAGCTGTTAGCAGTATATAAGAGCCAATTTAAAAAAAAAAAAAGAGAAACTGAGTTTTAGCTAAGCTGAATAATCATCCTGCTTACCTGCTTATGTCTTTTCTCTTTAATCTGTTTAATGTGGCTGATGTTCAGCTAACACTTTTCAGGATGATGCTGCTTCTAATGGTCAAAACTGATTTTTTTGGTAACACTGTCTTACTGTTTCTCTACAAATAATTGTCTAAAAACTCCAGCTCTTGGTAGCATGAGATTGTTGAGGATTTTACTACTGAGACTTTTGACTTTTATTTCATTTTGGCCGGAGTTTTTAATGTCATGGTTGAAAGCTGAGAAATAAATGTGACAGGCTGTGTAACCACAAATAAGGGCCATATTAGCACGCACCTTTGGAAACATTCTGTGGTCTTTAAACAAAAAAGCCGGACCTATCATGTGCAGTTGTCGTGTGCCTGCCTTTGTTTAGTATGTTCAAATGCAGTGCAAACTTTCTTTTCATAATAACTATGTAAATATTTGACTAGTTTAATTTGTCTTTAAATATTGAGCAGTAGAAGGAGTCTTTTCCTTCTTCCTGATAAAGGAGGAGGAGAAAAGTTCCTGTCTGCAAATTCCTCAAGGCCATTGTGTTCAGTTTTTGGTTTTGCCTGCATTGTGAATAAGTGTTACGGAAGGGCATGGGAATATAGATTGACCGTACTGCAGGCAGGCCCACCTTTCCAGTTCGGTAGCTGGAAGGGGATTGATGCCATTACACCCTGCCAAGCTGGTCACGTGGATGAAAGTCTGCAGAGCATGGAAATACTCCATCAGAAATGTTCTTGCAAAGGCTATCCCTGTAGAGACTCAAAGTAAATACTACTCTAATGCAAGGTTCTAGTAACTTTTCACTAGATGGATGAGTGGGCATGCAGACTGTGGAGCAGGAAGAGGAGGAAGACCCCATCTTTCCCTGTTAAATTCAAGCCCTAAAACTTGTTTGCTCTGAAGCTAAGAAACTTCTGTGCTGAGGGCTGGGGACACGAGGGCTTGCTGTGACTTGTAGCTTGTCCTGCAGCTGCAGCTTTGAGGGCTGTGCCCCCGAACGAGCCCGGCCGGTTCCTGCAGTCCCCAGGGCTGCCGTGCGGATCCCTGTGAAGGACGCGAAGAGCTGCAGGTGCCTCTGCAAGTCCTGACGGTGCACGACAAACACGTTTGGTTCTGGCTCCTCCTCCAGAAGGCAGCAAAGCTAATTCATCTGCCCACATTACTCTTTAAAAGCAAAAATTGTTCCTGCTGCTCTCAAACTATTATTGTTTCTTTTGGTTTCTCTTGCTTTGCTCTTATGAGGTTGGTCATGACCAAGAGGTTGACTTCTACACACACAGGAGAAGAGGAAAGGCTGGGAGGGCAGGGGGCTGTAAAGGTGAGGCAGAAGGAGGAGGGAGAACTTCTGGCTCTTGAGGAACCCCTGCCTGTTAGAGATTAAAAACTACTTAGCCAAATAACTTGTCTGTGGTTTCAATCAATGGCCGTGCATTACCTGAACAGTAGTCCAGCCTGACCTCTTTGCTTGCAAGAAAATGCTCAACATGCAAATACCTAAATGAAGTCATATTATGTCAAATTATGTGTGGTCATGGGAATATGTAAGCCAAAGTACTGTCCTCAAATATCTAAATTGAGACAGCTGTAAAAATGGGCAAGCCTCACAGGAATTTTGTGAAATAATTTCTAGAAATAAATTTCAGTCTAAGTGAGGAGCAGCATAAGCAATTGTATGTAAGGGAAAATGAACGTTTTAAGAGAGTGGTGGTGATGGATGAAAATAGAACTAGTGCCCTGTGTGAAGTTATGTGAATTGAGATATACATATAGAAATTAAAGGGACACTTATTTTTTCATGAAAGCGTACAGATGTGAGAAATCTAGCAGGCAGGGAAAATAAAACTAATGCCCCTCTACTGCTGACAGCATTCTCAGGCTGTTTTGAAACTATGGGTCAAATTCACCTCTTGGGAAGGCGAGTGCCCTTTTACTTCACTGGTACTGTTCTGGGTAGATCCAGGTGCTAGCAAGAGCAGAAGGTAGGTCGTTGTATTCTGAGCAATGCCTAGGGGACTGTGAGATGTGAACTCAAAGTATGAACTCCAGGGAAAGATACTACACGTGCTTGTGCAGCTCTCACAGTAGTAATGAAAGTTTAATCACTACGCTGTTCAATTAAAATTTATGATGGATTATAAATGTATATATGAAGCACAGAGGACCTAACCGCACTGCAGGGAGTCAGTTGTAAGCTGTCAAAGTCACATCGCCTGTTTACCTTCTAATCATTAAGCATATTTTCTTCATTAAATGCAGTGTCTTTTTGGTGAAAATTTTAAAAGATTCAGTGCTGCAACCTGTGCTCGTGCAAACCTGTGTGGCTTGGATCCTCAACTGAACTGACTTCTGAAGAGCTGGGCTCGTTTGTACCAGCTGAGCACTTAGCCCAGTGTTTTCCTCAGGACTAAGTGGGAACTCGGTGACTGTTTTGCCTGTGTATGGAAGAAGCTCATTAGTAGGACCAGGGCTCATTACTGTAGTGCTGTATGTTACCTGTAGTGAGTTTCAAGGTGCAGTTTTCAATCTTCGCTGTTTCAAACCAGGTACCTAAATGACAGTGAACTGAATAGGAGCTGCAGGTGGCAAGTGCATCTAAAAAGAACAGGCCAAAGCTTTTAATCAAGTCTCTAAACATGAATTTTTAGTGCCTACATTAGGAATTTACTGCAGAAAATGTTCTGGCATATGATATTGCGTGGCATGTTGCATGAACTAAATCATTCATGAACGGTTTTGAATAGATTGTTCATAACCCCATAATTTTTTATATTAGAAAAACGGTTATGTACTAGGTATTTAAGTGGGTTTCTGAAGTCATGAATTTCTGGAAGTGTTTGCAATTAAATTATACAGTGTCTCGGTTGCATTCTTCTAGGTGAGAAAACCACTCATCTTTGTTGTGTGTTCTTCTGCAGCTGTAGTGCTCGCAGGGTTACTGTGTTAGTCAATTATAATCTTATAATTACATATTAGAATACTAACGCAGTTTGTAATGGCTTTTTTCTTTTCTGTGCTGAACTATCAAGAAATCAAGTGATGAAAAAGGCTGTAATTTAGATGTATTAAACGAGCATAATTAAGAAGACAAGGCCAAAGGAAAGAGCGTTAGCAGTTATTTCCATGTGCTTTCTAGTACTGGGGAATCTTCTGGGAAGAAACTTAGAAAATGGTGTGTGTTTCTGAATGCAAAGGGCCTGGAGATACGGCATTTCTGAATCCAGCATCTCTCTGGGACGACTGAAAGGAGATTCTGCACTTTTTTGCGCTATTGCTTTTTGTGCTTCCAGATATCCCCAAAGCCACAGAGCAGCTCTTAAGGGATTTCTGTCCCTGTTGCCTTTGAATTTTTGTAAAATGAAAGTTCTACAGAGTACAGCAAGGACTCAGTGAGGAGGGCCAGGTAGTTTTTTTTCATAAAAAGTCTGTATGTGCAGAGTTTGGTGTTTTCCATCCCGGCATGACCTTTCCCTTCCTTTGGTGCAAGAATGTCAGTGCTCAGATGCCTCCCAAAAGGAGTAAGGACTTTGTTATAGCCCCACAGCACAGGCCTTTCCACATGTAGGAGAGGGTGGATGACACCTCTACAGAAGCTGTTGTGCGAGTTTTAGGATCATTTCATTGTTTCTACCGTCACTGATTGTATAACGCTGCACATGTGTAAATATTATTGTATTTACTACAAAGCAGGTGGTTAGGGCCAGGATCTTTAGTTACACAACCCCCTTTGAATTGATATTAGCAGGCTTTGCCTGTAAAAACATGTGAAACGTAGAATCACCGGAGGGATTTGATCACTATGGTTATCAGTTATCAGTGATGTGATTATCATCTAATTTTTTAAGTGTTGTAAACTATAGTCTTCCTTACCAGGCTCAAAAAGTTTGGGGAGACCCAGGAATAAATACAGAAATCAACTTGTAGAGTGCAGGGCACCTAAATTAGCAGGAAGAAGGTATTTTTGAAGAGATTCAAGTAGGACACGTACTTAATAAAGTGAAAGAAACATTCTTGCTTGTTCTTTTGCTCTGTCTGTCCTAATAAATGTTTAATTTTGTAAAGCATCAGCAGGAGTCGTTAGAGAAACCCGATTAACGTGACGCTGTGCTTTGCTGGCCCGGCGCGCGCGTTGGCCGGCCGGAGCGCGGCCTGCGTCTCCCTGCTGCCCATGGGGGCTTTGCTAGGCTGCCCCTTCCCTTTGCTCTGCTCATGGTGTGTCAGCCCACGCAGTGGCACGAGTTGTATCTGGGCCGGCAGCTTTGTGAGTTGCTGCAGCTGAATGCTCCTCGCTAGGCAAACTACTCAAAAATGTCCAAGTTGTTGCTCTCAAGGCTGATCCGGATGCTTTTCCTGTGAACATCATATCCTGGGCCTGTTTTACACAGTGGAAAATCCATGTTAGAATGTCATTATCACACCAGTAAAGGTTTTATATCCAAATTAGCCTGGAGAGACATGCAAAGCTGCAAATATTTTATGGAAAGCTGCTGAAGCCTAATGTCTTATTTTTAAGAAGTTAGGCATAGAGCTTTGAATAAAATTATGATTCATGTTTGAAATTCCTCAGACAACAGAAACTGGATAAAAACATAGGCTATAATTTATGTGTCAGAAGTGCCATGAGCAACTGATGCGTTTCACTATTTTACAGCATCCCAAATGCATATGGATAAGGTTTAAACCATAATTCCATAAAGCTCTTTGGATAAATTACGATGTGGATAAATCCAAACAGACAAAATGCCAGCTACTGGTTGGTAACTTAAAAATATTTTTGTCCAATTCTCAATGTTTTTTAGTCTTTTCCATTTTATTCTTCACTGTGTGAAGGCCAGTGGGAGGTTTTCTGTTACAGGTGAGCGTGTAATGGTCTGTGTTGTTGCTGGAATTGCTTGTGATAGGCAATTTCAGGCAGACATCCTGCTATTTAACTAGAAGCGGTTTAGTGAAAGATTTTTTTGTGTGTGATAGAAGTGTAATTTTCCTGAAGAGCATGAATATTTGCCCTGATTGATAAGAAGAGCTTCAAGTGAGAATAACCAGGCAAATAAGCATATTCAGCTATTCATCATCTGACCTACATGAAAAGAAGCTTTTGCCTGGGCCCGAATGTCCTGTGGGCTGTTAGTGCTTGGCTGTGAGCAGGAATGATCAAGGAYGAGCCTATGGGCAGCACCTTGGGCAGCAGAGCCAAGAGCCCCATGGCCCAGCAGTGCTTTGGGCACGATGGGTATGTTGGCGCTCGGGGTCACCCACATGGCTGCTGACTTTCTTCCTTTCCTTTTTGGACTTTTTTCTCTTTTACCGTCTTGAGTTTGGAGAAATGAGTTTTGAGGCAATATTTATTTCAGGGAACCATTCTTTATAATACTCTATTCCTTCTGGAATATTATTAAAAATCTAAGTCCTCCTCTGCATACGAGTTCAGCCAGTGGCTACAGTTCAGACCTAATCATCCTGCACTAAGGATTTATTCTTTGTCACTCAGGGGTAATCAGAGTTGGCAGGAGCAGAATATATTTGCTCGTGTCAGAAGGATTATAATTTTTTGGGGGAGATTTGACCACTTTGGATCACAGCCACAACAAATAGCTCAGTTTCAGATCAAGAAACCTTCCCCAAGCTGTGTACAGTAAAAAGAAACAAACACAGTGCTAGTATACACAGGTTGAACCATATGAAACTGGTTTGCTCATGGCAGATTACCTTAATTAACCTTCACCTGACATGTTCTTCAAGTGTTGTTTTCCTAGTCTGGCTTCCAGCCTCACCAAACTTTGTGCTCCCATTAAATCATTGTCAACTACTTTATGATGCTTATGAAGATACAATTTGCTAAATTTCTTCTTCTGAGATGTGTTTATGATTGTTTACACTGTCATATCCCTACAGATTAGAAACTTTTTGTTTGTGATTTCTTTTTTTCTTCTTTTTTTTTTTTTTTTTTCTTTTTTGAGGGAAGAAAGCAGTGAGGTTTAACCTGTCAGGAAAGCTTGGGTTGGGTGTTTTGCATTCCCCTGGGAGAGGTGCAGGTGTGCACAGAAAAGAGCTCATGCACACAGCCAGGTGAAAAGCAGGTTGTTTTTGGCTGGTGACATAAGCTACTTTGCATGTACCGTGAGCAAACATGTGCCACGAGCAAACTTGAGCAGTTACTGTGGAGGAACTGCCCATCCATTCGTTATATCTATGATACCTTTGCACTAAGTTAAGAGCGTCAACACAAAGTTTTAACGGAATTTTTCAAGACAACTTTTTCAATGAATGCAGGCTGCCTTCCTGGGGCTCACCCTCCATAGACAAAGTGAAAAATGTGGAGTTAAGGAATGTGTGGGGTAAAACACATCAGCTCCCCACTCGGACGCTCTTAGGGCAAGCGGAGCTCTGCAGTGGCTCTCGGCGGGCTCTGGGTGCTCTGCAACTTGCAGGTAATGTGAAAACCCAGCGAGGGAAACATTTCAGAAAATGCGCAACAATTTTGCCCTTTGTCTTTTAGATAGTCTGTTGGTTTTGCACTCTGCTGTGAAAATACAGCCCCGTTTGACCAATACACAGGCAACTGTGCAGCCGTGTAGTGTGAACCATGAAATGCTGACTGATGGCTATAGCAGAGCTACTGGTAACATCTTGCTTAAACATTTAGGGCAATGCTTTTTGGTTTTGACAAATCATGGGTAAAATATGTCAGATTAAACTGGAACAGTTACTTTCACCTAAGCCGTGTATTCTTTTTGGCTTGCCAGGTCAGGATTCACTATAGATAGCTGATTTATGGTAAATACTTATACTGTGCCCTTTCCTACTAACTATTTGCAGCTGTGTATTCATTGTTAGGCTTCCCTGCTATCAAATATTTACAAAGTTTTTGCATGCAGCCCCATGCTATGTGCGAGTGTATTCTGTCAATAGGAAGGCTGTTATTTCACTTGTATTTGAAGTAAATATTTACTTACTCAGACATATCAATCACTCTCACCTACCTTCTGGGACATAGTCCTGGTGACATCAGTGAAACTGAGTGTAACATTTGGGTCTGGCCCTATATGAGTCTGTAAGGAAAAATCTAATTATTAATAGTGAGTAGCTAGCATCTAATGGTCACTACCTGACCATTATGTGCTTTTGATGAACTACTGTGAATGTCCTCTAATAAAAGTTGTTATAAGATTATCCATGGTGTAAAACTGTGATGTAAAGCTACCACAGTGTTACAGATTATAGTAATGGAGCAAGAAAATACTTTTCCTACTCAATAAATTCTTTTCAATGACTGGCCTATTTTTTTCCTACTTTGAGTTAGATTTTGTGCTAATTGTTATTTTCTTGTCAATTGAGTATTTTTAAATTTCAACCCATTTGTTTCAATTCATCTGCTTTAATTTCAGTATGTTTCAACATGTTAAGAGTAAAGTAATTCTAAAAATGGTGAGGTGAAGCTTTGCTTACCAACAGTGCAAATGTTATTTTAAGGAAAATGGAAGAACAGGCCTATAAACACACACATAGAATATGATCATATAAACCTATCTGCTCTATGTATACCCATTGAAGCCTTTCCCTTTATAACATAAGTCCAAGCTTGCAAGAAACACAGCATGGATATAATGCTGATGGATATCTGATAATTATTTATATTTACCAATATGTAGTTGAACAAGTCAGCCAAGAGTTTGGATTTGTATTTGGTTTGAAGTAGAGTTGATCCAGACTGATTCATTACTGGACCAGCAGGTGATAGTATCATTTTTTTTTTACTGTAGAACTACAGTCTCTTATTTGCATTTAATTTACTATTCTCTTGTTTTACAGGTGTTAGGAAACAAGCCAAAGCTTCCTGAGTGTGATGATGATGATGATGAGACAGCTGATATTATGAACAGGAGGAGTGCCAAATTGTATATGGTAAGTGGTCATCTTGTTTTCAAAACTGAGGGTCTTACTAGTCGTATATGGTTTAGCTATTCTTAGCAGAATTTGAGAGATGATCAGTTATGTAATATTTTTCTAATAAAACTGCAGAAGAATTTGAATTCACACTCCTTTCTTTGGCAGTGGCCTTTTCCTTCTGCACCTGTAGTGGCTTGATAATAAGTAGGAAAGCTCTACTAGTACCATAAAATTCTCTATTAGCGAAATGTGTTCTGTTCAAATCAGTAGGAGTTTTATGATTAAATTCAGTGAAGTTATGATTATCCTAATATCTTGCTAGGGACACTGTTCTTGCTTAGAAGAGGCACAAAATTCGTTCTTCTAGCTAACAATACATTACATTAATTATATATAATTATGTATACAACTATTTTTCTTTCTTGAAGTAGAAGAGATAGGGAAGTACTTAAAATTTATTTGAATTCTATTAGAAAAGATGTGAGAATAACTTACTGTTTCCAAATACGGTCAAAGTATATACAGATCTCTGAGCTGGAAAAAAAAAAAGACAGTGATAACAATATAAATTATTGAGTATTGTGATATTAATACATTATTCAACAAATAGTCTGTGACTTAGTTTAACAGATAACCATGAGTCTAAAGCATTTGCTTCGTTACTGCCAAAGCATTCTGAGGTTTTTGAAGCTGATCCTTTTTCATAAAAAAGCCTGTTTAAAAGCTGAAATCTATAGACAATCTATTTCTTTGATGTTTTTAACAAAACTGAAACAACAAACTATTTCCAGATCTGTGCTCTCTTTTTCTTTCACAGCCAGTCTTTATTTCTTATTCTACCACTTTAGGAAAGGAGTAAAAATGTACTTACAAGAGGGAGAATATCCAGAATGATTGAGGTTGGAAGGGACCTCTAGACATCATTTAAGTCCAACTCCCTGCTCCAGCAGGGACCCCTAGAGCACGGGGCACAGGGTGGCATCCAGGCAGGTCTGGAAGATCTCCAGGGAAAGAGACTCCACAACCTCTCTGGGCAGCCTGTGCCAGGGCTCCATCACCCTCATAGGAAAGAAGTTCTTCCTCGTTTCTCACTGCTCTCCTACACAGACCACTTCTCCTTCACCTCTCTCGCAGATGTAACGTGAGGCTAACACATGTGCCTTGGAGAGGCATCGTTAGACTCAGCCAGCCTAGGAAGAGTTAGGACTTAGCACTGCTAGAAGATGATACTGATACAGTGGCTGAGCCTGCTCAGGCTACGGCTCTTTAAAAGAAATCATTTAGTAGTCTGTTTTTTTCAGAAACCAAAGGGAGAAATTTCAGTGTAGACACTGCTGTACAGAGCCTCTTTGCGTGTATCTCTAAGTCAATAGAAAAATAAAATTGGGTACTTATAGACATAACAAGTTTATTCCAAACCAAAAAATCAGGATGAATTTTGGCAATCTATAAGTATTCTTAATAAAAAGCTAGAAATCCTGAATATTAGCAAATTCCTTTAAGTTTGCAGATCCTGCTAGCAGCTTTCTATTAAACAAATTCTATATGTGCTGTATGTGCTACAATATATCAGTGAGTGTCAAAGTCAAGAGAGAGGCTTCTAGGAGATCCTCAAAATAGACATTTATTTTTATCTGTAATATGCCAGGATTATTTCAATCTTCTATTTTCCTGATATACAATATAGGATAAAATAGTATGTTTAAAATTAATACAAAAAAAAGATTATGAAAGGAAATTAAATCTATTAGAAAAGTGAAAGCCACAATAGTAAAGACTCCTTCTTTTGCTGGCCTCTGAAGCCATATGGGAGTGAATTTTCAAGTCTGAAGTGAATTTATGTCTACATGAACTTAATTAAAACAGTTAGAACAAACTGGGAGTTGTGGTTAGAAAGCAGATTCTGCAACAGATCTCATATAATAGTTTCCTATTACAGAAGCAGCGACTGTAAACATAGATATTTCAGTTACAAAAGTCAATGTAGGACTATTTTATCATAATTTCATTGTGAATCATAATTCACAGCTTATCGTATTTCAACAGGTCTTATTCTGCAGGTAAATATACTTTTGGCTTCAGTTAGGGTTGTACTTTAGCAGATAGTGCCTATGGGCTCTACCAGTTCAGTGAAGTATATAGGGTAGATCTAAACACTTTTAACTGTGAAGTGTTCACTGAATGAGCAGTTGAATTCAGAGCTGCAAAAAAGACTTATTTGTAAAAATTGAGAGACATGGATCCAATCAAATCACTGAAATTAACACCACATCTCCCTCTATTGGATGTCAAATGAAAATAAAACTTCATTAGTCATTATTACTCTCTGGCATCATACAGATTTTATACAGTGTTTTCTGTAGGAATAATTGCTGATTTCTGTAGGGATTTGGGGAAGGGGAAATTAATTTGCTTATAAACGTTAGATTTGATCTAAATCTGAAATTATTGCTTTCCTAGGTGTCGGACGCAAGTGGATCCATGAAGGTGTCAGTGATAGCAGAGGAGAACCCCTTCTCCATGTCTATGCTCTTATCTGAAGAGTGCTTCATTTTGGACCATGGTGCTGCCAGGAAGATCTTTGTGTGGAAAGGTAAGAGACAATACCTCTTGCCAATGTGCAAGGAGCACAGACAGGTCTGAAGTCTACACCATGTCTGCTGGGCACTAGCAAGAGTTTAATACCGCCCGGACACAGTACTCTGCACACAATGTCCTATGTGAGCAATTCTTTGGCGTAGTCAGAGGACAGGGATTGCTCATGTGAATAAGGCCCTCAAGACTTGGTCCTAAGTATCCTGAGTATTTTGGAGGCATAGTTTTTGGTGCATAAATGCTTAACTGAGTGGCAATTATGAAACAACCATAAAGAATTCTTTTATTTATGTATATCACCAATAAATCTCTACCTTCTGGAAAAAAAATCTAGAAATTATATAGATATTATATATCTGTAGACTGTTTGTGCGAGGTGTCAAATATAAAGGTGAGTGGTTCAGACCATTCATACCACACCCGTTTCAAGCTTTAACTAAAAGTTTAGTCTTATAACCAGTTTGATGCTTCCTTTTTTCTTCCAAACGTTTCTGTGTACAATCCTGAATGCTGTGGGTGTGTTTGCTACTGTGTTGGGTGAACATTATCTAGGAGGCTGCTCCTGAGGATTGGGCCTGGACTCCTTGTAGCTGGGGCGTTACAGGATTAGCCTTGCATCCAGCACAGAGCATCTCCTCTCCCCGGCCGAGGCTGTTTGTTAAGTGTTCTGTGGCACCTGCATTTCTTTTTACCATGTGCAAATAATTAATCAGCGTGGTTGTCAAGCTTTTGAAGTCAATGCACTGTAAGCATTTTGCTTAAATATTGCATTTGCAGTTAGGGAAGTCTCCTCTTAAAACTAGCATTTGTGGGGCACTCTACTGCATGGCCTGACCTCCTCCTAGTGCCCTGCCTCCTGCTTTGCACCACCTACCTGATGGCTTCTAGAAGACTCAAGCCAACAAGCCCGGGCGTTTGTGTACCATTGAGACACTGAATATGACCATGTGTGCTCCTCAGTGCACCCTCACCTTGCTGCTGTTGATAACAGCAAAGTGTGGGATAAGCTGAAGCCTCACCTTGCACCGGAGGCTGCAGTTGCCATCTCTGCCAGAAATCTGCAGACCTCTAAGTTGAGGAGTGTGAATTACTTTGCTAATGGTCTTCCTCAAAACTGACTATGACAAAAAGCTTAGCAGAGAATCCTATTAGACTAAGAGGTCTCCTGAGTGTAGTCGCTGGCAGCCAGCTGGGACACAGAACTGATACACAAAATCATCCCACAGAGACTTTCAGAGGTGTCTAATATCTCCGGCTGAGAAAAAGGAAGGATGAATGGGGGAGGAGGTGATAAATGGTACCGCATGCCTGGGTTAAGTAGTAGTTTCATCTTCTCAGGCTGTGGAACCGTGGTGCTGCCTGATGAAGGGGAGGCAGTTCTGGAGAGCAGCTTTATTTAACACGCTGCAATCCAGCAAGGAAGGATTCAGAGGTGGTTGCCCAGGTATTCTTGCTGGGTGCATAGCTTAAACCAAGAGATAACATAAGAATTGTTTTATTTTTCCTTTTGATAGAAACATATATTAAGCAAAACAGATTTTTTTTTTTTCTGTTTAGCCATAGTAAAGGTAAGATGATGCATTTTGGCTACAATTTTGACTTTGTATGAATCTTATCACTCCTACTGACTAGCAACTGTGTCTGTGCAAGACTAAGACGAGAGCAGTGTGGAAGAGGAGATGGCTCAAGGATATCCTGCTCATTGCAAATTTTTCCCTGTGTACTTTACTTTGCAGAATGAGTGGTCTTAATCCCATTTCCCATCCTTATTGTTATTCTGCTTTAACCAGGCAAAGATGCTAACCCACAAGAGAGAAAAGCAGCCATGAAGAATGCTGAGGAATTCATTCAGCAGATGAATTACCCTGCCAACACACAGGTGTGATCTATTTATAAGGTGGTACCAGGAAAGAGTAAGCTCTGTTAAAATCTTGTTTGTAAATCAGTGAATATATTTTTAAGGGCTTAATTAGAAACAATGTTTCAGAAGCATATAAATCAGAAAAGTTGGGTTCAAATACTGAGAAAGTGTAGAAAAGATCAAACAATTGGAAAATAATAAATACACATTATTTTCCATTCATTTAAATTAAGACTCTTTGTATTTTGCTCCCAAATCAGGCTTGATTAAGTGAGTTTAGAAATGAAAAAAACAGCAAGTAGACAGAAGTACCAAAATGATTTATTTCTCTCTGTTGAGTGTTGCTCGCTTGAAGCAAAATACGGCCTCTGTGGCTACTTCCAGCTAGGCCTGCCGTGATTTAACCTACAAGTGATGTAGGCTGACTGTAGAACTTACATCATTTGACATAGTCTCTGAATTACAAACAACTTACAAAACAAACCCTCAGCTACCCAGAGAACTCCATTCTTTGACATTTTAGTTCAAGCAACTGTCAGTTTTGTTTTCCTTCTGTTTCATGTGTCTTGTTGCATTTCAGATTCARGTTCTTCCGGAAGGAGGTGAAACACCAATCTTCAAACAGTTTTTCAAAGACTGGAAGGATAAAGATCAAAGTGATGGCTTTGGAAAAGTTTATGTCACAGAGAGAGTGGCTAAAATTGAGCAGATTGAATTCGATGCTACCAAGTTACATGAGTCTCCACAGATGGCTGCCAAACATAATATGGTAGATGATGGCTCAGGGAAAGTAGAGGTAATTTTTATGTTATATTGAATTGTAATTTCTTCTGTTTTGTAATTTAAACTGTTGTGTGTGCTCTGACCACCAAAATAATAATAATAAAAAAACCCTACTTTTAAGGGGAAAGGGAATCTCTTTGCCTGTTGGGTTATGTTATTTTGTGAAATCCTCTGATGCTCATAAATGATGGTGCAAGTCATCGGTATAAATCAAAGACCAGAAATAATTCTCCTTTTAAGTAACACATTTTAAAGGAATACTTTAAAGGAACACTTCTGCCTCACATCAGGTTGATTTTTGAAACGGTAAACTGGCTCCTGATGGTAGAAACTCATTCTGGATCTTTACCTACAGTTTCATTGCCATATCCTCTGAGACTGCACCCTGCTCTTTCAGAGGGTGCCTAGGCTTGAGCCAGAAGCAAAGAGACAATTTTAACGGAATGTTTTTGGAGAGTGGCTGGTAACTCAACCAGGCTGTACTGCATCAAATGGGAAGAAACCTGCAGATTGCTGTGTTACATACCTGTGCTGCACCTTTCCCATGTAATATGATAGTTTTATGATGAATCAGAATGTTCTACCTTTCATGTAATAATACTTAAGATGCTAAGAAAGGAAGTTAAATGTGGCATTATGAGATGACTATGTGGCATTAAAACATCAAGACAAAGGACAGTTTTCGGCAGTGGCTTGTTAGTGATCATATTCGGAAGAAACTTTCCTGGTTTTATTCTGTAATATTTCAGAACAAAACCAAATGTTGTTCAAGAGACAACCCAGTAAATTGCTTCCTTAAGAGTCTCAGGATGAAGTTCAGCCTCTTCTGGTGGTTTCCCTGTTTTTCTAGATCTGGCGTGTTGAAGAAGGGGGCAGAGTTCCTGTGGAGCCTCAGACATATGGGCAGTTCTATGGGGGTGACTGCTACATTATACTCTATACTTACCCTAGAGGCCAGATCATCTACACATGGTACGTTTGGTCTGCTTTGCACACACCCTCGGCATGTACATATTATTCTATGCTGATTTTATGTCCTGTAGAAAACAACAGAATTGTGTAAATGCAAGACCAGATTTTTTTTCTCTCTCTGCAAGCTCTGGATTGTGGTGAAACTGGTTTTAAACACTGTTTTTCCTCATTGTCATTCTCAGGCAAGGAGCTCAGACTACAAAAGATGAACTGACTGCGTCTGCGTTTCTGACTGTTCAGCTTGATCGGTTGTTGAATGGTCAGGCTGTGCAGGTTAGTGTCTTTCAGATTAAATTTAATAAATATGAGTTATGATATGGATGCAAAAACAACCGGAATTGAAAGGAGGAGAAATCTTTTGAATACTGAGAGTATCGGCAGCTCATGGAAACTGCTGTGTGTGCATTTGATGTGTAGTGAGATGTTCAACTTTCTTTCCTAAGTGAGTAAACTACCTGAAATAACTTAGGTTTTACCACAGATTAGTGGCTTGGAAGTTAACATGCAGCACTCTAAGTTTACCTCCTAGCTCACCTTGTGTGGGTGCCCATAGTATGATTTTTTTTTTTAGAAAATGATAACTAGTCTTTAAGCACTCAGTGCTATTTACATCTTTTTTTTCCTATATATGAGCTATTTTCTTAACAGATTCATGTTCAGACAATCTTTTCTTGCCATACACATACTTAGGAGGAAAAACCAAACTGCCTGTTATTTGAGCTCACTTGGAATAAAAATAATTTATTTTCTGCAGCTATTGTCTTTTCCTCTTACAGCTAGTACTGCATTCTGCTCATACTTACTTTATAAYGCCTTTCTTACCTGGAGGCAGTAATCTTTGGAGAACTGAAAAGTACTTTGCAAAGCACCGTGTACACGGCTGAAGCCTTAACCAGGCAATTCTGTAATTTCCTTAGCTGTTATTAATCTTCACCTTTATTTTCCTCACATATCATGCAGACTAACTTCAAGGTACATTTTAGGATTTACCTAGATTTTCAGCCTTTTTTTGTTGGGAGGCTTGTCCTGATTTGGCTCAAATTAATGAAAACCTTGCTCGAAAGGGCTTTTCTTCTAGGCTCCCTAGTTTTCCTTCTTGCTGTAGTAGATGTTTTCTGTTAGAAAAAAAAATCCTTTAATAAAGCAAAGGAWTTTTTTTTCCTTTTCCTTACCCCTGGAGCACAGGCACATGTTGCACGTGTGCAGACTATGTGGATAACTGGCCAAATGCAGATTTTTATAGAAGCCTCTATCAAGCCAAGCACCGTGGGCTCCTTTTCTTGACAGAGATTTCCTGCGTGGCTAAAACTTGGTGAGGGTTCATCCCATCCCATCATCCGGGTGTTGAGGAAGATGCTAAACAGACCCCATCCCGTATGAACTCCTGGGGGACACCCCAAGTGACCGGCCTCCAGCTGCACTGTGTGGTGCTGATGACCTCTCCCTGAGGCCAGCAGTTCAGCTCATTTCTGTCCCCCTCATTAATCACTTATCTAGTTTGCACTTCATTGGCTTGTTATTAAGTTGTGATGGGAGACACTGTCAAAAGCCTTGTTAAAATCARGGAAAACATCTACAGCTTTCCCCTCGTCCCCTAAGGTGTAGTCATCATATAAGGCTATCCGATTGCTGAAGCACAGTTTTGCCTCCCTAATTCTATACTCACTATTGCCAATCACTTTCTTGTCCACCTTGTGTTTGGAAATGGTTTCTAGGATTGATTCCAGGATTACATCACCTTCCCAGGAACCAGGGTGAGGCTGACCAGCCCGGCATTTCCTGGATCCTCCTTCTGGCTCCTCTTGAAGATAGAATATTTTGCCTTCCAGCCACAGAAACCTCTCCTGACCACCATGACCTTTCAGAGATAACYGAGGGACCTCTCAGTGTCATTAGCCCAATCCCTCAACAAGTGTGGCTGTATCCTGCTAGGGCCTATGGAGCTAAGTGTGTCCATCCCTAAAAAAAAAACCAACTGTATTTGGACAGAGTTGAGCACAAGATGGGCCCACCTCATAGCTAAGGCCAACTACCATTACTGTAATAAGTATATACTAACAGCTGTAATAAAAATACTCTTTAAAAGTTTTATTTAAGCGTAAGGAGATCAATCTTATTGCAATGGACTTGTTAAAAATATCCTTTTAACCTGAAATTAAGTTAAAGAAATATATAGCTGTATATGCATATTATACAAGTTTATATGCCTATACATGAATCTTTAGAGTGTATTGCCTATACAAAACACCTGGATTACCCTTATTTAAAAAGTTTAAACTGCACTAATTTATTTAGTCACTAGATGGCACCACAGTACAAGTTACAGTAATAAGAGACACTTTCAATATTTGTTTTGCAGAAAGATGTTCCCCTCAGCATATTCTTCCCTGCATTAGATCTCTTTTTTTTTTCTTTTTTTTTTTTTTCCTTTTTTTTTTCTTTCTGCATTTGGAAAATGCTGCTGCAGTTTGACATCTGCAGGCTTACATGTTCTAGGGTATCCTGAACGGGTGATCTTATCAGTGTATGCAGCTGTGAGATAACTAAAAGCATCTGCACGTCGTATTTCCCACTCCTGCTCCCTGGCACAGCCTTCCCGTGCAGTAGGAGCATCCTTGCGAGCACCTGGGTGCTGATGCATCGTGCTCCCGAGCGGGAGCCCCCTGGRCGCTCGCCTGGCCAGAAAGCTCTGCCCAGGAGTTACACTGGCTTTGGGATCACGGAGCCCTCCTCTTTCCCCCTTCCCTCCTGGGAGCAGCCCTCAGGAGGAGCTGGGAAGAGGCTGGGGCCGAAGGGGWCTGAGTCTCGTGGGCCTCGGGAGGGCTCCACGGCACACGCGGGGATTGGGATCACGCTCACGCCCAGCCCCAGCTTGGTTCAGCAGCCCTGCTGGTGGCCAGATGCTGCCGGCTGAGCTACGTGTTGTGCACACTGAGGAGAGCGAGTGGGACCCTCAGAGGGATCCAGGCTCTCTTCCTGCAGGAGCACTTTCCCGGCAGTCCTGGAAGGCAATTTCCGCTCCCTTCCTTTCCCTGGTTGTCCCTTCTGTCCTCCTTTGGTTTTCCTTCATTTCATGCTCAATGTAAGTCAATTCTGTTTGCATAAAGCAAAAAATTGAAGGGAGAAAAAAACCCACAGTTTGGCCTTCAACTGCCACCTTCTTGTTTCTTTGAGAATGAAAAACTAGAGGATACTGTTATAAGTGAAGAAGTGAATCTGTAAAACTCCGTTAAATGACAGTTCTTTTGTAAAAGAAGAATTTCCTTATTATGGTATAGAGCAGCCATTTTAATCAGTTAAACATTATGTTACCAGTCTGAACGATGTCACTGTGTTAGCGTGATTTACAAATACAATCTCAGGAGCGCTACAGCTTTAATGTCTCTGGAACTGTATTCTAAAATCTTCTCATTTGGCCGCTTCTAATTCTTGCTAATTTGCTTACCGTTATTGGCTAACACTCCCTATGCTGTCCAATGAAGACCAAAATTAATTCCCATGTTCCTTTTTGTTTCTGAATTGCATTTCTTCATGCATATCCAGATCCGAGTCAGCCAAGGCAAAGAGCCCGCACACCTACTGAGCTTGTTCAAAAATAAACCCCTGGTTATCTACAAGGATGGGACATCCAAGAAGGAGGGTCAGAAACCTGCGCCCCCAACACGACTCTTCCAAGTCCGCAGGAACCTCACATCCACTACCAGGATTGTGGAAGTAAGGACAGATATTCCTTTGGATAATGGCATAGCGGCCTGTAAATGTTCTTCCCCTCCAATAATCCTTTTGGGCAGTCAGCATCTGGCAGGAACACAGAATTCCACATCAAATCAACTGCTTTATGTGACTAATAAGATACTAGTCATATAGGTTACACATTTCAAAGAAAACCGTTAGAAAATGCTTAGTGRGTAGTCAGCTGACAACGAACAGACAAAAAATCAATGATCCTTATGGGCAGTCATTCCTACCTCCAGATAGTCCCAAGCTTTGTTCTTCCAGTTTGCTATTTCAGGTTAAATCTCTACTTCACAACCGTATAAATCTGGGGACAAACTGCAGAAGAAGCACAGCCGATTAACATCTAGCTCCACATTTTTATAAGCATGCCAAATAGAGATCACATTACTTGAAAATACRGAGAATAAAATAGTCTCATTCTTGACCTAGGTTGATGTTGATGCAACGTCCCTGAACTCCAACGATGTCTTTGTTCTGAAGCTGCCAAACAATTCTGGCTACACCTGGGTTGGAAAAGGAGCAAACAAAGAGGAGGAACAAGGAGCTCAGTACATTGCCAGTCTTCTTAAATGCCAGGCCCCTAAGATTAATGAAGGCCAGGAACCGGGTGAGCATGAGGCCACGTGCTTGCTATTAGGCAGCTGAGAATACCCAGGGCTGTATGGAAATGAGGTCTACATTTTTTTTTTCTTGTTGTTGGGTTTTGTTCTTTTTTTCCTCCAGTCACGTATTTTGTAGGCAGAGCCAGATGCTCACTCTCTGCCTTTGAAAATGTAACCTGAGGTTGTACTGGGAAGGTCTGTCCAGAACTGGTTGATGCATGAACAGGGCAATCCCTGGGACATCTGTGGGGCTGTAGCAGGAACTGCAGGGGAATGTGGTCGTTTTAAACCCCTGAGGGATGAGAAGGGGAGCCAGCATTGCTCTTGGTCCACATGTGATGTCTTCACTATTATTGACAAGCTGCAGGAAGAAGCTTGCAGAAAATGCACTCATATTTGAGACAGAAAAAAAAAAAAAAAAGGCGTTGCTTGGGGAATCTTGGAATAGTGTCSARCAAGCTGAAACATAAAATGTGAAAGCCAGTGCTGAATAAATTATGTATTGTGTATTTCAGAGGAATTCTGGAAGACACTTGGAGGTAAAAAATCATATCAGACTTCATCACAGCTCTTGACAAAGGCTGAAGATCATCCACCTCGTCTCTATGGCTGTTCTAATAAGACGGGCAGATTTATTGTAAGCATATAGTATATACTTTCCCTTCTGTTTAATTACACAGTTTCTAGTATATTTTAGTTAGGGAATCGGCTGACATTGAATGATTTGGGGGATCTGACTTTTCTTTGTGTAGTTAGCAGTGCTTGGCAAGAGGTAGGTCCTCTGGAACAATCCAAGTGTAAAGAACAGACAGAAAAATAAATACTGGAGATGTTAGCAGAGAGAGTCTGTTCCAGTATGGGAGTGGAGGYTCGCAGATGCAGAAAGATGAGACCCTTTTGCAGTCAAAACCAGATGYGTTCTTGCAGAGCCTTGTGAGACTGCTGTCGTTTCTCTGAGAAAGTGCAGGTCAGTGCTTTGCCCCTTACATGTTTGATAGTGGCAGTGAGGAAAAGAAATGCCTCCTGAGACTTTGCCAGGAATCCCTAGCAGCCTGAAATTTTCCATAGAGATTTAAGACCAGTAATTATGCCTCCAAGGTATTGGCCTGTGATCAAGGAGGTAGGAAAACTTATTTCCTTAGMAGAAATACCCAGAGCTGCCTGAGTGAATCAAGTTTAATTGCTTACTGTGCTTGGAAAGGCAAGAGGGTGACACCGTTTGGCAAGGATGCCCTAGTACTTACGTAGGGAACAGAGTTTCCTGCAGTTTCCRTAAGGAACAGACCATTCATCTGGAGAAAGATAAAACAAGCAGAATGCTTTAATAAGGACTTTCAAATCTTATGAGAGTAGTAGAGAAGTGTATTCCTCTAGCACGCTTCTGAAACATTCCCATAAAATACGGTAATGGGAACCACCTTCTCTGTAGTAGCCAGCTGGGAGCTGTGGACTGGTTGTTTTTGTTTTGGATTCCCTGTCCCCCCGAGAGTGCCCTAGTGCCCCTAGATCCAGGGCTGTTAGAGCTCACGTGAGGAAGGCAGGTCAGATCCCCCCTGGCCACCACAGCACAGGCAGGGAGTGGGGAAGGGAGCCCGTGTTTTGCAACATCTGCTTACAGGCCCTTGAACAGTCCTGCATGACCAAGCCTAGCCCAACCCTTGAATCTCCTTTCASGGAGCGGGCTGACCACGAGCTAAGTCACCGTCTCTCTTGCTGATGCAGGATRACTGCCCTCCTACTTAGCTGTGAATGATTGGAACAAGTTAGAAATTTGCCTCTTCTTTGGGGACCGGTCCTCAACGGCTTAGTCTAGTAGAGGGTYCCATTTTCAAGTCAATGGAAGGTTTACTTGGATACATATTTCAGCCCTGAGCTCRCCCACTGCAAGTACAAGCAATTTATTTCCCTTATTAATGAATCTAAGCCACATGAGTCCACCACCTTTGTGATTGATTCAGTTTGTTTGGTRCAAGTCACTGTATGGAAATTTCCCTGTCCTTGGCAGCCCTTAGTCCCAATTTATAACAGTCACAATTACAACACAGACYTGTGCCTCTCCTGAGGATATCCTATCAGCTCTGACAAACTGAGAGCTTGTTTTATAGGACATGTGATTGTATGTGATTTGTTTCCTCTCAGAGTAATATTCTTCACACATTCATCAAATCAATTTGGGGCTTCACACTACAGGAATAGAAAGAATTGCACGGCACTCTTATCCCTTAAAAAAAAAATCTCTGCTCTTTACAAAATGAAAATATCTTGACAGATCATTAAAAAAAATAAAAAATGTGCCATCCCTTTCAGATTGAAGAAGTCCCTGGAGAATTCASTCAGGATGATTTGGCTGAAGATGATGTCATGTTGCTGGATGCTTGGGAGCAGGTAAGCCATGTACTTTACCACTGCTTTTTGTGGTAATTTGTTCCTAACAACCACCTAGAATGCAAGAYGGCAGGAAAAGGTCATGTTTGTGAGAACACGAAAACTTGTTTTCTTTAAATTATATCAAAGGAACCTGTATTTTCTCTTGTGCTCTATGATGTGTCAGTGTGAACATACACAGTTGAATTTCCAAGCGTAATGTGAGAAGACAGCAGGCAATGCCCATCAAAACCAAAGAAGACTGCAAGAGTTCAGGCCCCAGCARCGTTCTGAGAGGCTCACAATAATGCTCCTGACTTCATCACTAAAAACTTTTAATTTTTGAAAGAAAAATTATTTTACAAATAACTTACACAAATTYCACACAACCAATGTGTCAGCATCTGGGAAAAACTTAGGAGGACGGGCCAAACACTGGGCCCTTACTCTGAGTTCTGAGTATCTGAGTACAGATACTGTCTCCGTCATTCTCCCAGGTCCACTGAATTCATGGAATTCAAACCAGGGGCAACTCCTGTTCTGCATTTTTACCTGCACCTAGAAAGTAATTTGCTTGCCAGCCTGCAAAAGCCACCCATGAGAAAGGTGCCTAGAGTTCCTTTCCCCAGAACGCTTCATATCAGGCCTCGCAGTGCCAAGAGGGGAGTGAGATTCCAGAGCATAGAACCAGAGCAAGGGAAAAGAAAGGCAGGTAKCATAGGAGAGCTGTATATCTCTCTTCACAGTACATGATCTTTCTCCTAATGGAATCACCTATTTTGCATTTTACCTGTTGWACGTAAAATCACTGTAACAATTCATTTGCAGGTTTTTGTCTGGATCGGGAAAGATGCTAATGAAACTGAGCGACAGGAGTCTGTTAAATCTGGTAAGAAAGTCAATTTTGTGTATTTCTGAGTGAAGTAGTACAGTACTTAACAGTACTTAAATGAGTGACAAAGATGATACAGAAGAAATAGCTTTGGTTACAGTGCTGTTTAAGAGAGTTATTGAGCTTATTAGGATTTAACCCTACAGAATATTATCTTCTCCTTTAAATGTGATTTAGAACTCATTCTGTGTTTCTTATCTGTAAGTTTATRAAGAGAAAAATGAACCTACATAGAATTACTAGACTGCAGGGTTTTTTAGAGGGTTTAAAGGAGAACTCCATGGAAAGAACCTGCCCTGAAAGAGAGTGGGAGTTTCAAATGCACGTGTTTACAGAGCTGTACCCTGCACTAGTGTTTATAGTCAAAGGAATGCTGACAAACYTTCAGGTCCTTGCATTTCTACCCTTTACTTAGCTAAATCCGGGAGAATAAATTCCTATCCCAGAACAAATCAAGACAACTGATTTGGAATGCAACTCTGAAACACAAAGGCACGTGTTGTCTCAGGTGGGATTTCACAGGGCTCAATTGTCATGCAAAGTTCCTGCTGCAGCGCTAGCCCAGCTCAGCTAAGGTTACCTGCTTCCCTTCCCAACACACACACACTGATGCRGAGGGAAATGATGCTGGATGCAGCTGTGAGGGTCTCTCAGGGAGCAGGGGGAACCAAGCAGGAGTGTTTGCCCAGCACCAGCAAAATCCTTCTGCTCCAGAGCCAAAGTACTGCTCTACGGGGAGGAAACCATCAGAGCAATGATCATCACAGTGGTTTAATCTTGTGAAAATTCTTTCACTGGCAGTTGGGAGAAATCRGCAATTAGGTGATCATTTCATTGCCTTTGAAATAATTTAATTGAATGCTTTATTATAATAGCTCTGGGATATTTCACTAGGGCTTTTAATGTATGTTTTACATCAAAGGAATGAACTAATATTTTACACATTTTATTTCTTCTTTGTCTTTAGCCAAGCGCTATATCGAAACAGATCCTTCTGGAAGAGATAAGGGGACCCCCATTGTTATTGTGAAGCAAGGATATGAGCCCCCGACGTTCACAGGCTGGTTCCTGGCCTGGGATTCGAATAAATGGAAGAACTGATCTGTCCGAGAACGCCGCAGCTTCAAGCCAAAGAATGATCAGAGCACAGCTGGTATTTTTAAGCATAAGCTTGTGCATCTGTTGTTACTCTTACTCCAGGTTTGCTCTATTTCTATGAATAACCCAGCAATTCTCAGCACTAGGAAGGCTAAATGATAATGGTGAATGTGTCAGATGGGCTGGGTGGGGCTTTGCATGTAGTGAAGAGCAGAGCCGCACTGATACTTTGGCTAATTTAGGAATTTTTCAAACAAATACTGTACGTGATATTATCGTAATTTTTATGTGCTAAAATGGAAGTGTGCCTTCATTTAAAAGTTCAGGCTAATGCCAAAGAAATTGCTTTAGATTAAAGCCAGCATATTTTTGCACAGAATTTGGCCCCATAAAGTACTAGTTCTATTGCAAGGCCAGGACTGGCGTAACCGGCCGAGATACGCTCAGTTATGTGAAACTTCCAAGGATACTTGATGCGGATCAGAGCTTCATCGTGCAGGGGACAGGTACAGGCTGCTTGTTTTGATGAAGCTACATGCGTCATGTTTGCTGGGTAAACTTGACCTGCTAAGCAGATGCATTTTGAGTTAGGACTGTATGATTGCAAGCACATGATGTCAATGAAGGCTTCTGCAAAGGACTGCAGAAGGTTTCCTTTAGATCTTTGGCTTCTTTAGATCTCTCAGTATGAGTCAGCCTCCAGTTCCAGGCCTCTTAACCACAGCTCTTAAACACATACTAATCCACTACTGCTTTTGAACAGTAGCAGAAGTGATTCCTCTATAAATCCTTACTCTGCCTGCCTTAGATTTCAGCGAAGCTATAGTTTGTTTCGATTGCCTTACTCTGCAGTGCTCATTATGAACTGCTCTGCAGCTGTTTTCCAGCATATAGACTGCTTACATTATCACATACA
The DNA here is from genome assembly GCA_003342815.1 of Eudromia elegans. Taxonomy (NCBI): domain Eukaryota; kingdom Metazoa; phylum Chordata; class Aves; order Tinamiformes; family Tinamidae; genus Eudromia; species Eudromia elegans. Next base: position 595,905 of record PTEX01000244.1, read on the forward strand.
GGATGTGTTTCTACTCATTTTCCATAGTAAGACTAAGACATATATCAAGCACCTCAACTCTCTTCTGTCCCAGTAGCGTTGCACAGCCTGGGAATCTGGAGTTTTGAGTATGCGCCATAGGATATTGCCCCACAGTGATTTTAGCTTACTTTTATTCTGGTGAATCTAAGAGCAGACTTTCAAAGTGCTTTTTTTGTTTGTTTGTTTGTTTTTTTTTTTTAATTCTAGTTTAGCCAAACAAGTGTCCTTGAAAGCAGTGTGGAAAATTCTGCTTTGAATCTTTAACATTTCTTTGAATACTTACCCCATAATGCTTGTTTTAGAAAACAATTTGTATAGCTTACAGTCATGTTAATGTGGCTTTTTAATAAAGGCATTTTATTTTATTTTATACTTAAAATGAAATTTTAGACATTTTTATATTTTGTTAGCCTGACTCATTTGATTTTGAACCTGAGTAATGCAAAAGGTGAATTTATCCTGAGCTCATAATCAAAATCATTGGAAAAAAATGAGAATCTAACAGATTAATTCTGCAAGTTTGCTAGCTTTAAAACCTTTATATAAATATATATATAAAAGGAAAAAAAGACCTCTGCTAATATATTTGGGCTGTATCGGATGTAATTTCATTAAAATAAAATTACAAAAAGAATATTTTATATGCAAACGTTGTCTTCCTTTCTGCTTCCTACCTTTCTCACCTACTGCTAGTCAGCAATTCCCCTGCGTCTGGCAAAGCCCCCTGTGAAACAGCTGATGAATTCTGTTGTAGATGGACAACCCAATGTTTTACTGTGGTGCCATATTAGCCAGTAGAGACCTAACTCTTCTGAACAAGTTAACATTGCAAATCTATGTGAACACCAAAGAACTGGGTGTTTATTAGTACAGAATTTCAACTTTAAGGAAAACTAACATTGTTGTCAAACTTTTTTGCTTTATAATTTTGTGTTTGAAAAAAATGATTGGCTGTAGGAATGATTATTTTGTAGGATTGCAGGAAATGGGTATATGTTTGTTTGTTTTAAAGGATGGGTCTTTCATTTGAGACTTTAATTTGACTAGAAGAGCTACCGGTACCTTTGTGTGCTAGAAGCAGCACRATGAAGAGCTTTTCAAATACGAAAAGCGAGTGCGCTCTGTAGAGTCATGGAAAACACCTGTAAGGATCGGATGGTATTCTTTTACATATAAATATGAATATATAATGTAAAAAAAAAAAAATATTAGCTCCTTAAGGCCTTACAAGAATTGCCTTCCTTGCACATGAATGTTTTAATGAATGTTTTTAATGTTTCAGAACACTTAGCTTGTGTCACATACTCTGCAACCCTGTGAAAGTCTGTTTTTAATTCCCTTGCAAAGGCCAAAAAGCTTTTGTGGTCTTCTGGCTTGGGCATTTTGATACAAAACATATTCCTGGCATATTGATTATTGATAGGACTGAGAACTCATAACTGAACAACACACTAAACTCTATTTAAGCCTAGTTCCTGCTAGCAACATTGTTCATGTATRTGATACCTATATAGATAAAAATATGCAACACATGACTTGGTAACTTGCAGATTTCAAATTCTAGATATCTAAATATATGAATTACTTTTTTTTTCTAATAGCTGTAAAGGGCTAGGTGATTATTACAAATGCAGCATTTAATCATAAAGCAGATGTTTCAGAAAATCAACTGGGGGTAAGCAGGACCTGTGAAGGTGCACATAATGTTCCTTTAGAAATAAATGTATTGGAAAACCAAGCAGTGAGGCTGGAAGAACGTGAACAGTATCCAACAGCAAAGCCCAGGGCCAGGGCCATTTGCTTTAACAGTAATGAAAGAAATATCTTGACCAATGCTAGAAGAAAGTAACTCTCYATGTGACTCTCTAAAGAATTTCACAAGTATGAGGAATAGAGATTTCCCATGTGCTGGRAATACCTGGGCTGAATGGGGGCAGGTGATTCTGAGACCACTTACCTACAGTTGACCATGTGGAAGCAGTTATAGCAACAATCCTGATTCCTGGGAGGAACCTAACACAGGTTTATCCTGGGCTTAGATTTGTGCAGAGCTGGCTCAGGCTGCCCTGAGCTGCTTGTGACAAGCACAGCAGCCTGGCTAGTTGCACGTGGAACCAGAGTAGGAGCAAGGCTGTAGTTTTTTCTGTTGATGCTGATGATTGCTGTCTGACCTTCCTTCTGATAATTAGGGGGTCTCTTACCTGACTTTGGGGAGAAGTTAGTTGTTGTAGTAGGGAGAAGACATGGAAGTGGCAATTGAATGTCTTACCAGCAAAGACAACAGGTAAGAAGCCCACCCCAACAATCCCCCATGTTCTTTCTAGATACATCCAGTGAACTAAAGATACTTCACACACCCTCTGATACCAAACTCTGTCCTAGCATTCACCTATCCTAATATCTGGCACCGAGGTATCCTACCTACCTATGTACTCCCTTCTTGCTCCAAGCACTGCCCCACACAGTCTGCAGTCCTCTTTACTTCTTAAGGATAAAGAGATTTTACTGTGAGCTGAAATGTGTGCAGCCAATTCTGTTTTAACCCTTTCTTTTTTAAATCAATTATTGGACTTGGAAAGCACAATCAGAACATTTTAATGTATCCAAAGCTTCACATGATCTGTTTTAAGAGTGTGGGTTTTTTTGGTTTTTTTTTTGTTGGTTTTTTTTTTTTTTTTTTTTTTTTCTGTGGTCTGGTCTTGTCTGGAGAGCCTTCTGTAACCTGAGGTAAATTGCTGAATTTCTGTGCTTCTGTCCTACACCCATGAAGTGACAATTGCTTCTGTCCTTTCTGTGCTTACCTGAGCTGTCATTTATGATATGTTTGTACAAGGCCTGACCTCGTGCAGTCACTTCTTGGTGCTGCTGCCCTGTGCAGTGATCATAATCCTGACAGCTGCCTCGGTTATCAGGGTCGCAGCAGGGAGACTTGCTCAGGGCAAGGAAGTAACGGGGCAAATATGATGCCAGCAGCTCCCTGAGGACTCATCTGCACTGCTCGCACGCTGGTGCAGCTCGCAGCATGGCGGGGGCAGCAGAGAACGGGCTSCAGCCAGCCAGGAAAGACTTCCTGACTCAGCTCAGCGCCAGCAAAAGCCGAATCTGCAGGGCACAGTTCTAGGTTGCTTGGTCAGATCGCTCAGTAATCATACCTGCACTAGAGCCATATGATTTCTGCTCCAGAACGAGAAGAGCTGCTCTGGGGTAACAAGTGTTAGGGGAAGACAAAGTTTAGCTGTGTTGAGAAAGCCACAGTGAAATCCTCTGGCTCCTCTTGGTCGGACCACAGAAAGTGAGAAGTGTTGCTTGTAGTTTGCCAGCTTTTCGGACCTCCTCTGCCCTCAAACTTTCCTGATGCTGTTGTTAAAGACCCCTCTCTGCTCACTCGCTGGAAAGCGGGTTGTTTTGTGGGCTACTCAAGGACTGTGGCTATTAACAGTTTATTGGATCTTTGGTCTACTGCCACTGAATTGTACTGGGTAACAGGCGGTCACTGATACAACTTTAATCCAGAGATCCACTGCAAAATACATGAACTGTGAGGGAYGCTGTCAGCTGTCATCAAAAGGAAGCGTTAAGATAATTGCTGAATATCTTGCTTGTTTTGAAGCTCCAGGTTCAGCTGGGATAGCAATATAAGGCATAAAAATGTATKTATTAAAAATATTTTTTGGTAGGTTTTTATCTAACTAGAGTTTACAACTTCAGTGGCAACAGTTATTATTTGCCAGATTTTCTGAAAGACTTGCAGTCATTTTCAGCATTATGAAGCTGTGCAAGGTTCCTCAAASTGAGTTTGCTGGTGTTTCTGTCCAAGAATTGAAACCCAGCAGTGCAACAGAAAGGTTTCTGCCTCCCACGCTGATGATCAGCTTTTAAGACCATCTTTGAATCAGCTTTTAAGCTTTGAGAACAGCAGGTTCCGTCTGGCATTCAGTGACGCAAYCCTGAGGTTCACCCTCCCTTGAAGAGAAGAGGGTGGGCTGATGAGATTCAGCAGTTATGGAGTACAGCTGGGCAATGAGCTGAAATTGCTGCTCCCCACCCATGCGCTGTTTGTCTTCCTCGAAACCTGGTCCTTTTATCCACCTCTTTTCTATTGTTTGGTTCTTCCTTCTTTTTAAACTACAGTGGTAAAAGCTTGTGGACACTCTGTGATAAGGGCTCTTGCCATGTTTATATAGCACCTTTTGCTGTGTTTATACAGCACACAATAATAGGCTCTAACTTCTCCCTCAATCTTGTATGGCAGCTGAGAAAAGTAATTACACAGATGCCTGAAGTTGTCGAAACTGCAACAAATACCCAGCCCGCTTTGTGTCCAGGTAAGAGATTTGAGACCTTTGTGCAGCACTTCAGGCTAGCTGGTGAAACTTACATTGACCCTAGCGGGGGAAAACCCCTTTGAGTGCAGTGAAACTTTGTTAATTCTCATCACCTGCAGCCAAACAACTTTGCTTAGGCTTGAGGGAGATCCAGCCAGAAATACTTAGTTCTGGTTCTTTTTCTGCTGACTGAAGTGCACTTTTAGCATCAGGGTGCCCAGCGAGGGAGGATTGGCTCTTTCTCTACTGCAAAGCCRTTTTTTAATGCTCTTCTGATCAAACAAGAAAGGAAAAAAAAATGTTACGCTGGTCAAAATCCAAGCTTGTTCAGAGGCTGGATGCAATTGCTGTGCACCTGGGAAAGCGGTAGAGCTGTGCAGCTACTGCTAGGCAAGGAAAAGGCAAAGAAGTCTCGCCTTGCAACCCCTAATCCTCAGTAAATCCACAGCTGGAAAGGCAATAAGGACTTGCCCTTGCTTGGAATAACAATGACTTGGGCCRTATCTCACTCTGTCCACACACTTGTGTTGGGGGATATTTCACTGGACCAGATCAAGTATTTTCATGCATGCTTCAGGTGCCCACTGATCACGGCACAGTCACAGATCTGTCCACCCACGCAGGGTGGTTTTATTTTTTTTTTAGTATTCCTATGCAAGTGCCTCACAACTTGGTAGGAAGCGAAGCAGTGTGGAAGATGGGACTAGTGAGTTGCAAACAGACACTCAAGTGACTGCACCAGCTTAACCAGGGTTCATGAAACACTGCACAAGTTCATCCTCTAGTGTATGTATTGTACTGATCATCTTCAGGAACACTGGCAATCATTAACTATCTCATTAAAGAAATTACAACTACATTTGAGTTCAGTCATCTGACTAAAATTTGGAATAAAATGTTGCCTTCTAATTAAAAAAAAAAAGAAAACAAAAAAAGTATATCTCTCATCTAGAGGACCACGAGGTTGGTGTTTTTTTTTTTTTTTTTTTGTTTGTTTTTTTTACACTGTGCACTATCACCTAACAAAAAGATGCTCTCAGAGAGCTGGAGCTTAAGCAGATTCCATATATTTTTCTCCAGGTGTCCAGGAGGATGACTGATAAACCACAGAACAGCAGTTGCAGAACTTAAATCATCTGGGCTCTTTCGCTGCCTCCCCAGTRATTTACACTAGCTCTTGCCCCTTGATACCATGCGACATTATCACAGCTACATCACCTACACCACTACAGGCACAGAAGCAAAGAGCTGAAGTTTTTAAGGTGCTCACGGGAGTTTAGGTCCATTTCCCATGCTTTGATATGCCTTTATTTATTTATTTTAAGGAGGGATGAGCAACTGAATTTCCTCTTCAGGGTRGGCACTTAGTTTGATTTACACCAAGTTACTACCAACTAGACTAACAACCTGCTCRTTTTCACAGTTGTTGCTGCTGCACCAGGTCATTGCAAAACAGGCATTTCATTTCATTCATTTATTCATTTATTTATGGTGAAGGTTGATGTGATGCATTCTCCCACTGCATGTTTCAGTGCACTATAGCCTTTACATAAACATTAAACCACCCATATCCCAAGTCTTTCTTAGTGAACCAAGTGTTACACGCTTATTTTGTAAATATAATGCCTGAAAGGCAAAGCAGAGCTTTTAAGCAGAGCTTTTAAGTGGATCATTTTTGTAAGGGGATCAATCGTTACGGAATAACTGGTTTAAAAGCATGTTTCATCTACCCCCTGACTAGCAGTTAGAGATGCATACCCATAGCATAAAACTTTGGATTTTTTTTTTGGCTTGCCTTTCCATGGAAATAACATTATGGAATATTACACAGAATGTGTGTTTCTGGCTCCAGACAGCAATTTCTTAAATCTGTTGGCTAAATTGACCTTAACAAGGTCTCAAAGTAAAGGTCTCAAAGACCACTATGTTCCTATATTTATTTGTGAAATTCCACGGTGGGCTCAAGGAAAATGTATCTAAAAGTTTCTTYTACTTGTACTGTATACTAGACACTAGGGAATCCAAAGGAACAAAGGCCTTTAAATACAGTGATGCCCCATCTCATCTCATCTGTGTCTCTTTTCCCACTACGGTCAATCAGCTGAGATACAAATTCATAGGAAAAGGAGCCTTTTTGGTTCTGCTGTTCAGAGTTTATTGTTTTTCACACAAATCTCACCACCCTTACAAATGTTAAGTAGTTAGAGAATATTGAGAACGTTCTTCAGAAAACCAAAAYTCAATTGTACTTTTCATTTTCTTCATTAGCGCTCTGTGCTGGTAATATCACAAAGAAAATGGCAGGATTTGATTTACTATTCATATTTCTATTATTATTTTGGACTGGGGAAAACATTTTCCTGTCCTAAATTCAACTGTATGGTTTCACAATGCAACAGATAATGCCCTTGTATTTGAAATTCTAGTACTTTTAATCAGCCTGCAAATAGCGCCTACTGTATTAAAGAAAAGTGGTATTTTTAAGAAATTACGTAGCCTTCTTCAAAGGAAGCATTGTAAAGAGATTGTAGCTTACACTGAAACCTCAACTCAAGAATTTTAAAGTACTTAGGAGCAACTCTGGCACACAAACAAGCTGCAGAGCGCTCTGGCTTTTATGGGAAAACACGTATGGGGAAGTCTCCTTCTCTGGAGATCTCCCAACCCAGCCTGGATGCCACCCTGTGCCCCGTGTGCTGGGTGCSCCTGCTGGAGCAGAGGGGTTGGACCAGACGATCTCCAGAGGTCCCTTCCAACCTGAACCTTGCTGTGACTCTTGGAAGCAGTGCTGTGACAGAGGGGATTTTAGAACGGTGGTCCCCCCACAGCCCAGTGTTCCCAGCAAAGGCCCATGTATGACTCGAGGAAGTGCAGAACTGCTGGGAGGGGAGGGAAGCACAAAATTTGTGATACAGACTTAAAGGGGGGGAACTGCTGTGGTGGTGAATAAGCACAGGTATCTTTTATTGGTGCAAAACTGTGACAGAAAATATGCAGGCCAGCTGTAAAGTTCATATATAGTATCATACATACAAGGGTTTTTTGATTTGTTTTTCTTGYTGTGTAAGCCTTAGTTTCTGAACAATTTAGATGGAAGGTATTTTTTTCACTCATTAAATAAATATCTTTACTCCAGCTGCCCAGTGAAGTAAGGGCAAAGAGACTGGAAACCAAGACAACCTGCAACAATTACTTGTTTTTTATACTTTTTAAAAAAACTTGCCCAAATGCAATGATGTGTCTGAATTTGGATTTCGCGRTTATAATTTTTGTATTATGTGAACACAGAATTTATGCTTAATGTTTAGCACTTGTGTGCTGCTATTCAGTGAACAATCAATATGGTGCAGAGCCATCCTGCCAAAAGGCAGARCAACTAAACTCTGCGGAGCTTGGCAGGGCGACACTACCGTTTCAGCCACCCAAGGCTGCAACCTTTTGTTCACCATGACTAAGAAAAGTTAGGGGTTACTATCATAGGGGCTTTTTTTCAGCTAATATACAGAGCAACTTTCAGCAACATTCAAGATGCAACTCTGCRTGACTGCCATTCTCAAGGAAGGAGGTACTTTGTTTCTTAGTCAGCATAAAGTTTTTYTGCATGAAAACAGAAGCAATAAAATGTGTTAGGCTTCATGTGCAGATACCTATGAAATGAGAATGTGTTTAATTAACTGGTGTCATCAGAGAAGTAACTTTAAGTGTAACACGCTGCAATTCCATCTCCAACTGCTCTATGCTTTGTTCTTTGCTGTAAGGAAATAAATTAGATTTTCTACCACCAACTACTTTTTAATAATCAAAGAAAAATAATTCATGCAGCATGCAAGTTATCATAAAAGAATTCAGCACACACAACAAAGATGATAAGAAGCTTCTTTATATAAAACATTTTGTATGTCAATTTAAGAGTCAGTCTTAAGAGTAAAACTTTATGTGTTGTGATTTGTCAGCAATTTCATTGTCACAGCTTATTTTCTATTTTTTTTTCTCAAAGTCCACAGTAAAACTGTACTATTGGTTTTTAGATAAGAATGTGACCTTTTGAAAGCAAATGACTTCATATCCAGCAGTACCTTTTAGTTATAATCTTAGATTTAGAGTATAAYGGATCAGAAGCAATCATGATCTTTGAATATATTCAACCAAGCCACAATTCTCAAATATCAACATTTACCTTAGCCCAGGTCTGCCGCATCATTATACTGAAACGCATCTATTTTCTCTCTGTGGCACGCTGAGTAACCTGTGCAGGTACCCGCTGCAGCAGTAACAACTGGTGTTGCAAGATCATTTCCATGCATCTTCCACCAAGAGGGATGTGTCGGAAACCCAGCACTACATGCCAGCCACAGGTAGCTGGCACCACATTGTCATCACCTTAATTTTGTCCTCTTCCTTTTTTTTTTTTTTTTTAAATTAATCCAGCTCTGTGATACAGCTTATCTCTTCCACTCCCTCCATTTGCATTTACTAGTATTTGCTCCCCTCCTTTGCTACTTTGTTATCCTGGCTGTATCCTTGTGCATCCACGGTACATGGGATTTGGGCCGTTTGTCTTATGTTCCACTTTTCATACTATCTGCATGTTACTCTCAACACACAGTGTACCAAAAAATAGCTGCTGTGGTTCTGACAATAAATGTCATTAGCCTTCTATAAAATACCGGTATTCGGCTGAAACCGAAAGGAATATTGTACTCATCTCATCAGCGATTTTTGAATTAAATTTATCTTGAAATAAGCAGCATTAAGTGAAGTTCTGATTTGACATCTTTATACAGTTAAACTCATATGAACTGCTAGCTTTGCATTTCCATGACTATCTCCACACGAGAGATTTCTTCTGAAGTAGAGGTGCAGCCTTGCAGATGGACATCTGACRACCCTCTCAATTCTTTTCTGTTATCTCGGTGTTGTGAGATAGCTCCTGAAGCACAGGATGGGATATATAAATCAGGGGATAAGCTAGGGCTTGGCTTATTAGTGGAATAAAATCCACTTTTAACACAGTGATAGAGTTAACATATCATGCAGGCACAGCTTATTTCTCCTAAACACAAAGGTTTGTCCCTGATTGTATTTTCTACATTCACAAMTCTTGGCAGATAGATAGAACAGGCAGATACCATAGACGGCAACTAATCTTAAGCCCGGAGAATATGAGGTTGCAATTGTTCTCCAGAATTAAGCAATGCTTAGCAGGAAAGAACTCAGAGCTTTTGATAAGTTAGATAAGAGGCGAGGGAAGTGCCAGTACGTGACATAACCCCAGCACAGAAATTAAGCACCTTATTTTGCATTGCAGTCTCCACATGGCTACAGCCCTCGCCTCTCAGTTTCCTCATACATGTGCCGACTGTCCTTGGCAATTATGTTCACCTGTCACCCAAGTCAGCCTCTTCCTTCCCCAATTAGCTACATATTTGAAAAGGCAGCCAGCATGTACTTTAAGCCATCTACCTTCTAAAGGATAATGGAGGCCTTGCTTCACCCTTACCTTCAATTATCAGGGGTTGAATGTGTCAACTTTCTTCCCCTCCCACTAATTTAGATAGTCTTAGGCCATTCATAACACCTGGGACACCTGCCTGGGCCACACATTCAACTTCTAAAGTAGCATGAAGTATATGGGAGGAGCTGATCAGCTTGGATTGTTATTTAATAGTTGTTTTGCAGAAATGCCTACAGGCATTAATTAAGATCAAGGTGCTAAACTCTAAGACGACTTGCAAGGAAAATAGTTCCTGCCCCAGAGAATTCATAATTCAGCTCACAGCAAGTCACAGCAGGTAGATGAGATAAAATTAAGTGTATGGGCAGAAAGAGAAATACAACAACCTACTTCTTCAGTTATATTATAGATAAATTGTGGATCATCTTTAGGTATATATTTCTAGATAGTGATACTCCCATTTTGCTGAAGATTTGATTTTTCTCTACTCTGAATCAATAGGTGGTGGTCCATATGCTTCCTGGGGAATTAATTTAAAAATACATGGTTATAATAAAGCTGTAGGAAAGTGTGAACAGACCTTTGTAACAATCACACATAAAAATGTGGAAGAATCTAACATGTAATAGGCTTGTTTTTTTCATTTAAAATAACCAAATCTGTAATTTGGTAGGTAGAAATAAAGGTCATTTTGATTTATTTCATCTTGCTGGGTTTTATGAACAGATTTATTATATATAGTAACATTCCTGGTTTCCATCAATTTTAAATCACTGAAGACCTTTCCCAAAATAATTAAGGCCCGATCCTACTCTTGCTACAAACCCTCCTCTACTGCGTTGAATGTTTTGCTTCTCTTTAAGCTACGCAAAGACCATGCAAAAGTGCCAAATCGGAAACCCTGGCAGCCAGCCTCAGAGGCGGTTCACAGTCACCCCATTTTCTTCCATACAAGTAAAACCACCTTCCTACACAAACAGGCCGCTTCCTCCAGAGAGGATCATCYGCAAGATCGAGATGTAAATAAGTAACAAAGATAAAAGCAGTGAAATATTAATCTGAAATCTAAGCAAATGAGAATTTTGCTATTTTTAGGACATTGTAGGTGTTTTAACACTTTAATAATGTGAAACTTTGCCTACAGCACACTATGTAATTTCTGTTGCTATTTTTAACCATTTTTATTATTAAACTACTATATTAAAATCTGTTGTGATTTAGAATATAAAATGCAATGTTTTTGAAGACACAAACTTATTAAAAAAAATAATTTCACCAGTCACACCAAGAAGTTTAGAAGTCCTCTAGACCGAGATGCCAAGTTAATATTGAAAATAACACCGCTCCGCTTYCGCCGGGCCCCCAAGGTGAGGGATTTAGCTGTGGGGAGAACCTCCACATTCCCTGTGCTACAGGCCCCTCACACTGAGCCCGTGGACATCCAAAGCAGGCAGAGGATGCCACTCACCCTGTCACTGTAGCAAGAAGACCGGAGAGGTGAAAACATGAAGCAAATAGAGGGATGGAAAGGAATGGAAAGTGTATCTGACACAAAATACAGCTGTGGGCCTTGCCTAATCCTTCCTATGCTATAAAAAATGTAACACACTAAAATGGCTTATTAGAAAGCAGCAATTCATTCTGACTTTGGGAAATTCCATAGCTTGAATAGAGCTTACAGATCAAAACGCACAGTTACTTAGCGTATCCCTTTGCTGTGAAAACCCACCCCAGCTACTAGCGTAGGTGGCCCCTGTACGTGTTCAGCTCCGGSTGGGGCTCGCACCTTTTAAGCACACACACGCAAGGAGACGCTCCGCATGCTCCGAGCTATCCTCGGGCCCCGCTTCAGAGGGGCACGTGAAGGGCAAGGTCGGGTACCGGCTCCGGCCGCCCGCCCCGCAGCAATGGCGGCCATGGCGGCCGCACCTGCCTCGCCATCGGCRGCGCGGGGCGGGGCTGTCACGTGGCCGCCGCGGGCGCGCGGGGTCGCCGCCGGGGGAAGCGCGCCCGCGAGCCGCGTTGCCGGGCGACGGCGCGCGCGCCGCCAGCAGGGAGGGGCGGGAGGCGATGACGCAAGCGCGCGGCCGGGGCGGCGGCCGGGGCGGCGGCCCCCGCGGAGGCCGCTCAAGGGCGGCCACGCTCCCTGGGGCCGCGGGCGGGAGGAACCGGCGCGCGCGGGGCCTGCGCAGCGGCGGGGGCGGGGAGCCCTGACCCCCGCGGCGCGAAGGTAGCGGCCCGAGGGCGGTGACGGAGGGCCGGGGGTGGGGGGGGCGCCGCAGTGCAGCCAGCCAATGGACGCGGCGGATCGCAWGGCCCGCCCCGCCCACGCAGCGCGTCAGGGCCAATGGGGGGCGCGGGGCGGGGCGAGCGGCGCTAGGCGCGGGCCGGGCGCGCGGCGCCGCCAGACGCGGAGCGGCTGCAGCGCGGACATGGCGGCGCGGGCGGCTCCGTGCGCGCCGCGCTGAGGGACGCGCCGCGGGCGGCCAGAGGCGGCGGCGAGGGGCGAGGCGGGCGCTGCGCTCTGCTGCTCCTTGTGCCTGCAGAGAGGCGGGATCCGGGCTCGGCTCGCGGCTGTCACCCCCGCCCGGCAATGGGGAATGGACTCTCGGAGCAGGCGCCGCTGCTGTCCAGCCTGCCCTCCTTCCAGTGCTTCCACATCGTCATCCTGGGCCTCGACTCGGCCGGCAAGACCACGGTGCTCTACCGGCTGCAGTTCAACGAGTTCGTCAACACCGTGCCCACGAAGGGYTTCAACACGGAGAAGATCAAGGTGACGCTGGGCAACTCCAAGACGGTCACTTTCCACTTCTGGGATGTGGGCGGCCAGGAGAAGCTGCGGCCCCTCTGGAAGTCGTACACGCGCTGCACTGACGGCATCGTGTTYGTGGTGGACTCCGTCGACGTCGAGAGGATGGAGGAGGCCAAAACRGAACTGCACAAAATCACGAGGATATCGGAAAATCAAGGAGTGCCTGTGCTTATAGTGGCTAACAAGCAGGACTTGAGGAACTCGCTGTCTCTGACGGAAATCGAGAAGATGCTGGCGATGAGCGAGCTGAGCTCGTCCACCCCGTGGCATTTGCAACCTACGTGTGCGATCATTGGGGACGGGCTCAAAGAGGGACTGGAGAAGTTGCACGACATGATAATTAAGCGAAGGAAAATGTTGAGACAGCAGAAAAAGAAGAGATGAGTTCCGTGCCGACCGTCCTCTTCCAGAGGAGCTACACGGTCAAAATTTGACGTGAGACAGCTCCCAAACCCAGGCCTGCCTGCGTGGATGCCGTTAAGCTTAGTTATGTGAAACACTCGGTTGCACAACCTGGCCTTGTGGGAGGCTGTGCAGTTACGGAGTTTATTTTATTTTATTTTATTTTATTTTATTTTTATTTTTTTCCTTTTAATAGTCTCTTCTGAGTTTTAAGGCTCTGCATTATTTCAGAAGCCCTAATAGGTAATGTAATGCTATCAGGAAATGGATGGGTGGGTAAATGTGACATGGATGTCTAAATAGCCAAATAAAACGAGGGTTTTTTTGCATAGTGTTGTATTCATATGTTTGAGGGTACCCTCTGCAATCAGTTTGCATTGAAGGTGTTCTGTGTTTTTAAAATTTCTAATGCTCGTAAGTGGAGTGTTTAGGTGAACATTATACAGCTTTAAAAACATGTGTGGAGCTAGTAACCCATTACTTCAGGAGGCTGTATTTATTTTATTTGGGGATTTCTATGAAAGCTTGGCTACATGTGTAGTTTTTCTGATTTGGCACTTCTGAAATCAAATCATGCTCGGTTCAAGTACTTGAAACTTCAGTGCTGTGCATTCTTCAGCTGATAAAGACTTGTTTGACAAGYGAAATATAAACAACACACTGGAGCATGGAAAAGTGGTTTCCCAACGTATAGCATGTTTTTGGTATGCAAGGTTTTTATGTTTTAGAAGTAGCCATTCATCACTAYAGAGTGCTAATCAGGTTTACACCCTTGTAAATCACTGAAAAAACTTACTCCAAGTCCTTAATTTATTTTTGAATGATGCATATTATGTCCTCATGCTATCAATTTAAGAGTAAATTAACTGTGGTAAGGGAGTTGTAAAGAACAACTTGGCTGTCGTGGTTGTAACCAGTGCAGCATTTTTAGCTCAATGGGTGACATTTTGGGTGATAAAACTGAGTCGTAATGAAGTAAAGATGGAGTTAAACTTACAACAACATGTGCTCTGCTATCTCCCCCAAATACCCTTTTTATTAAAGTCGTATTGCTCTGTCACTTCCAACATACGCCTTTTTTTTTTTTTGGCCTTTTTTTTTAATATTGTGACTTTTAAAGTATTTTGTGGTTAGGAATGTATTAATACTTTATACACTCAAAACATTTGACACTATGGGGGTGGGAATTGGGGAAGAAGATTTTTAAAGATGGGCCTGTGTTCTGCTTTACTTATGCTTTAAGCTGTTCTTGTTTACAGAGTGTGCAAACAGTGTTAACTGGGCAGGATCGTTCTCGACAGAAAAGGGAGTTTTTTTTCTTATTGGTACAGAGCTTCAAGTGACTCTTTAGATACTTGGCTAGTGATTAAAAGGGCTAAAAGAGAGCCTGGATTTWTAAGACTAACTTTAGTGGTGCTGTAAAAATCATCAGAATGTTAGATTCTTGTTAGACTTTTGTTGGAAATACCAGATTAAAAAAAAAAAAATGCAAAACCTGTTTCCTCCTCTTACTCAGCCAGCAAAGTAATACTTCTTCTTACCTGCTGCCATGTATCATGAGGATGACAGCTACAAACCTGAATGTCAATCAATGTAACTTAGATATGTTTAAAAGAATTTTTTTAACCAGCAGCTGTTTGTCCAGGAGGTAACCAAAAATGCACTTTAGTGTCTTCAATAACTGAAAGTAACAGCTGTGGGTTTTTTTTTTTATTATTATTTTTATTTTTAATGACATCTTGGTCCTTTTTAAATAAACCGAAGTAGCTTCCAGTGGAGCTTTTGTATGTTGGTTATATATGTACCTGCACTGGTGACATTGTAAGTCACTTACTCAAGTAATGTCTATATTTATAGAAATGTGGATGAGTTCTTAAAYCTCAATAAACAATTCAAAACAAGACTGTGGAGAGAAGGTGTCTGACTTCTTGCAGTGCAGTGAGTGGTGTGTTCTCATCAGCCTCTGCGCAGAGTGATGCTAATAACAGTGCAACTATTTCTACTGAAAACAAAGCTATTGAATGTGACAGTGTTGCAAATTGTAGCTATCCCAATAAAGCCTAAGCAAATGGTGTTGTGTGTATSGTCACTGAAGAAAGGAGTAACAGAAGCGACTGCTTTCTGAAGTGATGAAGTGCATTAGAAGCTTCTGGTTTAGATAATACCCTCTTTGCAGTTTCAAAAATCTTCTATGCAGCAGAGCATGATGTGAGTTGTGTGTAACACCCAACAGCCAGTGTTGGGYACTCGTGTGTGTGCAGGTGCTGCTTAACTTAGTATCTGCAGGTCACYGTTCTTAAGCTGGATGAGATATTGCCGCGTACATGAGTGCTGGGCAAATTTCCTGTTTGCTGCTTATGGCAGGGAACTGAATGTGCAAAGAGATATTAAAGGCTCTAATTAGTTCTAGGCCTTTTACATGAAACAAATTTCATTTGGAAACCTACATATAAAAACTGCTAGGTTTAAAGCAGGAAAAAGATAGGTTTAAACCTGTCTCTATAAAGCCTGGTAGTTCTGTTCATGTAACTGGTGGCACATCAAAATGTAGACTACTAGCAGCCTCGTGAAAGGGATTTATACATATAAAAATCTATATTAGTAACGCTTAGTCTTATGAATCTAGGGCATAATTGATGTAACATCTTAATGTTTTTCTTCCTGTTGCATGCATAGTACTACTAAGTTTGGGAGGCTGGTGTGGCAGGTTGGCTGCCTGTACCCGGTAAACAAGCTGTAGGATACTAAGATCAGCTTCATTTCAAGTCTTCATTAGGCTTCTATTAGAAATGGTTGAAAAGGGATGTTGCCTGGAAAGGTCAACTGTGTTTTGTGCTGCGTGGTGGAGTCTCCCAGAAGCCTTGTGTGTGTAAAAACTTAAAGGATACAGAGACATGAGTGATGCAAGACAACTTTGGAGGAAGAARTGGAAGAATATGGAGAACTGTGTTTCCAAAACCGCACAGTTGCTATTGTGTCATGTTTAACATTGATTTAGATYTGGAAAATTCAAACGTGTGAATTCTGCTTTACCAAGCTTTGTCTTTTCAGCAAAATAATCAAAAGTGGCTGTGGACACTGCAAATCTGTGGGGTTTTCTTTGGTTTTGCTGTGTTTGTTTTTAATAGAAAAAAGCAACCAAGTACAGATGAAATGTTACTCGCAGTGGAGCGTTTGAAACCTTAGCTGTTGGAGTTTCTGCTGGCACAGTTCTGTCAGCCTTGGATCACTCTTTTCCATAGGCTGAATTGACAGATCTGACCTAAATAAATGCTCGTATGCATAGGAATATCTTTAAAGGAGCTGAACAAGCAGTTGGGATTTTGTTACAATGCTGGAGTTGTGCTACTTAAGCTTTAAAATAAAYGTTGCTAAGAGACACTGTAAGTGATACTCTGTTCTTCAAGATACTGGCCGCTTCATAAATGCCTTGAACTGCTTCTGCGTAAAGGAGGTGCAGGACTTGCAGGATTGCATTTTGAGTCAGTGCAGCGCTGTTAAGAACGAGCAGCCCGCCAGTGTTCGGAGCGTGGTCCTTGTTGTCCCGGGGCTGTGGTGCGAGAGCGAGCGGGACGCTGCCGCGCTCTCCCCACGCCAGCCCCCCTCGGGATCCCCCTCTGCTGTGTGCGGTTCGGTCTGCGGCCGCCCCAGCGAGCAGGAGCACCGTGGGCCGGGCACCCCGCTCGTGGCCGTGGTGTCCCATCTAGCCGCGCGTTGCGCTGAGCATGTGTTTCCAGTTGGAGACTGCCGATGCTGGATTTCAGCAAGGAGCCAGGCGAAACCTCCCTCTCCTCGAGCTTTACTGATCCTTCCAAGCGGTCTCTCCGGCCGGTCAGCTTTGTGTGGCCCGGGCTGGGAGCAGCCCGGATGAATCCAAGGCGGCTGCCAGGCCGGCGCGGGCTCTCGTGGCGCTGCGTTGCATGGGCACAGAGCAAGCTCCGGGCTGCAGCGTTTATCAGGCTCTCGGAGAACTGTTTACCAGTGGGAGGTTACCCGGTGTCGAGCTGGAGCGTTTATTGGAAAAGCCGTGTGACTTGGGCCCAGGGGCTGCGAGGAAGGGCCTGGTAAAGCCGAGCACGGAGCCGGAGGGAGCCGTGGTGCCGGCAGCCGCGGGATGCGCAAGCCCGCAACGCCGGCGTGCTGTGCTCCCCAGCTAGCCTATTTTCAGAGAGAAATCTAGCCATGAGTCAGTGTTTTTTGGGCTGGTATTTTCTCTTTACTCTCCCATGACTCATCTTTTAGGAGGGTCACGCTTTGCAGCCATCTCAATAGCCTCGTCTCCCTGAGCAAAAAAAATTCCCCCAAAAMCAAAACAAAACAAATCTCCAAACAATACCAACAACCCCCTATTGTTATTCCTGGAAGGGATGTCTAGGGAGCTGGGCACGGGCATAGCCTCCTAACTTGTTTAGTCTGGGAGAGGASGAAAGCGCTGGTTCCTGTGCCTGCTGCCCGATAGGTGGGGTGAAGGCCGGCCCCTTCTCGTTGCCTTGCGGCCTGGCGTTATTTTTAGCCGCAGCACAACGCTCACAGCCGTGGGGTGAAGTCGAACGTGTTTCTAAAACAAAGATAAACATACGGCTTGAAACTCCTGGCGATGGGGTGTGGGGAGATGTCGCGTGGTTTCACGCGGTGATCGGAGAACAAACCGAAGGGGCAGCGTACGGCTCATGCCTGGCGCCTCCTCTYAGGCATCTTAAACCAGCTGTGAAGAAGCAGAAACGCGTTTCCACAGGCAGGGCTGGGGAAAGGCACCAAGCCCCTGCCGAGAGCTGCGGGGCTGGGTGTCCACCTCCCGCTCTGCGCTCCTCGCTCCCGCTCCGCGCTCCTCGCTCCCGCTCCGCGCTCCTCCCCGTGCGCTCCCCCGGGCTGCCCAGCCCGCAGCGCAGCGCTCCGCTCTCGTGGGGGTTCGATCCGAAGGCCGAGCTGCAATCTGTGGAGCCAGGGCGGGCTGGGCAGCGCGTAGCTCCCGCAGGCAGGTCGGGGTGGCGGGCGGGAGCCCGTGGCGGTGCCCGGAGCCTCCCCTGGCTGCCGCTCTGTTTGCACAGCTGTGGAAGTGGCCGTCAGGCCAGCGGTGACCGAAACCTGGCCAGGAAGGGGAGCGGAGGGCAGCGGCTGGCCGTGGCACTGCGGGCTGGGAGCGGATCTGGAGCGGCCGCCCTTGCCGGGCTTTACGGGATGTGTCGAGCCCTAAGGGAAACAGATAGACTTTTAAGTTTTTAAATCRGTTTTAATATTCATTCTTGTTATGTGCAGTAGTTTTCCTATAGCTGAACTTACCAACACCTGAACTGGGAAAGCCACCTAATCACTGCATTAATCTGCAATTACCCTGACAAGGGAGAGGGCGAGGAGGGCGCTSAGGCCTCCTGGCTGCCCTGTTGCAAGGGCTTTGCTAAGAATAGCAGAATCGCACAAGAATTGTAGGTCAGGCAAGGTAAAGGAGCAAAGTCTCCCGCCTCAACACCACACGTKGTCTAAAGGCTGATCTTCTGTAATAATTTTATGCCTGGGAAATAATCATAATAATCATTTCATTTGGAGCATGATGTTGTCATCCCCTTCCTGTTTCAATGTCACTTGCCCCAAAGGCTTTAATGGATTTTGAAGGTAGAATACTGCAGAGATGGATGCCATAAGGGTAAGGAGAATTCCTTAGGAAAAAGTTTTAACCTTTGCTACAGAGATTTGTTTAGCTGGAAAAACTTTTTTTTTYTTTTTTTTTTTTTTAAATGGCTTAATATGGAAGACAACAACTTATAGGAGAGAAAATTTCTAAAAATAGCCTGTTTCCAAGATTAGCCAAACTCYTCTGGTCTTATAATTATTGGATGCKATTGTAGATGTGAGCTCWCGATTTTTTTTAAATCACTTTCTGGTTATTTGATGRTCCCTAAATTACCTGCAGCAATTTGCAGACCCTCAGTGTAGGGTCTCCTCAACTGCACGTGGTAATATGGAACTTGCATGCTGGTGATGCTCATTTTTCAGGTGTCCATCTGAAGTGCTTCTGTGGGATGTTTGGAGTGAACTTTGGATTCCTTGAGAAACGCAGCATGATACAACAGTGTCTCTGCAAACACAGTTTGTTCCTATTTGGTTCCCCTTATGTAAGAGACAGAATAAAATGACAACCTATGAATTATCAGTAGCAYCATTTCCATTGAACACTCCACCTTTGGCATTTCCATTTGAGTCAGAGAGATACATGAATTTTTCTTTTCTTGATTATACTGTATTCCATACAGGAGCTGAGTTGTGAAGACTTTAGGCATACTTACCTGCCTCATTTCGGKGAGCTCCGGAATTTGAATTCACAGTTCAAGTCACTGTAATGCAGCTGCAATCAACCGTGTTACGCCAGAGATAAATGGGATGTCGGAGTGCCCACGCTGATCCTTTCTGACAGGTCTCCTCTCACCACATGGATGCTCTTCCTTCACCTCCTGCCGTGGCAGCGCTGGTGGGAACACCGCTTTCGTTCAGCAGCTATGTTTCTGCCACCCTGTCGCCTCACTTGCTTCTATGTGAGGTTAATAGATGTCCTGCTTTTGCTGTAATCGATACAGGAGACTTATGRGAAGACTCTCTGCCTGTAAACTGCAGCTATAAAACAACTTGCATAGATACATAACTTACTGCTAAAGCACTAGAGTTAGCACTGAAAGGTGGAAGTCAAGGTTAAAAATGRGTCCCCCCAAGTCCAACCCCTGACCAGTTCTGGTCATTTTTGTCCTTGAATGGACTTTATCTGTRTATAAAGCTAGACTCTCCTAGCAGCTCTTACATTTAAATTAATATTTTAAAGTGCTGTGAGATACCAAGATATTACAGAAATACAGCGTAATAGAAAGGAATAGAAACTGTCATATTTTCATGTTTGGATTGGCTTATGTTTGTATTCAAGGGTCAGGCATCAGGAAAGCATGCCATTTTAAAAGTAATACCTTCGAGAGCTTAAAAATACAAGTTCAGCATGCTGTATTATCACAGGCTGTGACCAGCAGCTTCACAGGAAACATATTACTCTGRCTGATAATAATGTATTTCATAACCACCAGTGAATAAGGTGAAGTTGGTCACTTAAACCTCCTTTTTTTTCTCACATTCAACTGCAGCTATTAAGCAGTAGTCATCAAAATTACTCAATTTTGTCTACATTAATTTGAGAAGAATATAGGGTCTTCTAGACCCGGAAGATGGAAGTATTCAAGTAAAGGTGATTTGCAAAGATCTGGATTAAAAATAACATATTACCTTAAAATAAGTTTTTATTCAGAATAATGCCTGACAAAAATGGCAGGTAGTTTCTTTGAAAGCGTGCTTTATATAGCACAACAAGGGAAGTATCTTTAGAGTGGTTTCAGACCTCGGGATTCAGGGGGTCTCCCGCTCTCTCTCTCTCGGCTGTAATGCATCAGTCTGCACAGGATGTGGCTGCTAGCAGATGATAATGCAAAGTGAAGGGCTGGGCCACAAAAAGCCCCAGGGTGGCTCAGCATGGTGCGGAGTTCTCACGAAGAGCTGATTGCTTTCCAAAAATAAGACCGGGAACTAGGGCAGATAATTCATATAAAATGCACTTTCTGTTGCTACACATTCACAACAATTTATTATTTTCAGCATTATGGACTATTTGGTGAGCATATGCACAATCTATCTATTCACATACACCTACACACACTTCTACTTCTGTAAGTATCCTGCAAACATTGTTTGCAAGTATTTCTCTAGGATCCTGTTTGGTGGGTGTAACTTGAGAATATATAAATAGATCCACGTTTTCACATAATTTAAACCCAAATGTGAYTGCCCACATGACAGCAGGAGAAATATGATTGTTTGCAATAATTTGTTCTAAGTCCTTCATTTTATTAGGCTAAACTAATTTGCGCTTTTCACACTGCATATGAACAYGCACTTCTGGTGGCGTTACCACTGCTCGGAGCTCAGGTTGTGTCAGCACTTCTCTTACAGGTACCAATCCTTATTTCAGAAGCCTAATAACCTAATATGCCTTGAAATTTCACACTTGCCTGAAACTTGGCACAGGGTGTTAACTTTGCTCTTTACCACATTAAATAAAGACATGTATTTGAGGGGAATGTAAATAAACAACAACAAAAAAAGCTTATTAAGCTTTGATGCCTTTCATATCTCAGTGATAATTTTGTTTATTGAAATGCAAAGGCACAAACGCATTGTTCCAAATGGAAACCTTTGAAAACTTCTTCTAACTCTGGAAGTTGCAGTCATTTGTGTTATCAGTCCAGGCATCTGCACATCACACAAACATGCAGATCTCACCCACTGAGGTTCTCACATCAGTTTCGATACAGATATTCATGTGGAGTAGCAGCTGTAGGCTGGACACAGAGCATAAACATAGCCATTTCTTCCCTTAGCTTCTTTTATATTTATCTTCAAATCCTGTGGAGCTAAGTACATTTTCTTARCAGTGATGATGTGCAAAGTAAACCAAAATACAGCCATTCTTGTGGAAAAGCCAATGCTTGTAAAAAATTGAGGCTGTTTTATAAACAAATATGGGAAAGGCTGCAATCTGAGTATGAGGGCTGAATCTCTTCATGTTTGCTCAGTGCTATATATACAACYCTGAGGTTTTACTGGAAGACGCTAAACATACAGCTTGTCTACGTGTRGTATCTTTTCCTCTTGCAAAGAGGAATGCTTTTTTCTTAAAGGTTGAAGTAGCAAAGGAATCCTGTGTTAATGATTGCCTTAGTTTGACCTAAATCACTCCTGTCTTTTTCCTTGTGCAGTCACTTAAGCCTCTGCACAGGGGGTCATAACATCCTCCTGTTTGAATCTGCCATGTTTTATCCTCCCTTTGTGTGCACTTTAGCTGTGCCTACGTGACTGCACAAAGCAGCTCTTGCACCTCTGTAGCTGGGGATGTTTTTCTGCTTGAAGACTGAACGTGTTCTTCTACCCTTATTTTGCCCAGTCTGCGTGCTACAGAGCATAAACCCCATCTATTTTTTTTCCTTTACCTCCCTTTCAGATGGTTTTCACCCACTTTCATCAGAAGGGCCAAAGGGATATATTCTGTGTTGAAATATCCTCACTCATTTTAATTACTTTGAGAGAAATTCAGAACATCCTCTCAACCCATCTGGCTCCCTTTTTGTCTTTATGTCCTTAAGGAAAGTTTACCTTGTCTATAATGCCTCCCCAGGAATAGCACTGTGGGTTTATATTATAATATGGGTATGAAGGTCAGGATTAATTTTATCTTAGTCTCTTAAAATTAGTTGTTCTTGTCTAATTTAGACATCTCCAGCTCCTTTTATAGTTCATGGAGAGAAATTGGGTTGTCTAGGTCATGATTTATCTTCGCTCAGGAGTGGTGTCTAAGGTAGCTMAGGTAAATACTCCTCCAAAGAGGCTTGTTTCTCTATCAACTATACAGACAGCATAAGCTGATCAGCACAAATACAGACACCTGCCCTTCACACTAACTGTCTATTTTTATATCCTAAAAGATAGTTCTAAATCCATGCTATGTACTCTGCTCAGTGTGCAGGTAACTGCCATTTGGAATATTTGTCAGTCTGTAGCAGCTGAGCACTTGGTTACAGCTTTTTGTTTTGTTTTGTTTTCTTAGTAAATGTATTGCTGTGCTTATTGGTACTGCAAAAATGGTGATATTTCTTATAGAAAGAAAATATAAAGCCTGACAGGTAATATGCATTAACAAAAACAGAAGTGGAAGCTCTTATTTACAGTGAATGTTACATTGAACAGTGCAGGTAGTTTCACTAGAAAAATCAGGAAACCAAACTACTTCCCCCAAGAGTGTGTTGTGATTCAGTCAGACTCCCAAGTGTATGCAAAGGGAGCTTTCTCAGGGATAAGAAAGTGGAAGTGAGATGAGGCTGGAGGATTGTGCAACAAAACCATCACCTGTGGGTCTTCCAGATAATGCACTCCTTGTTTCTTTCTTTTTTTTTTTTTTTTTTTTTTTTTTTAATGAAAGTAAATCTCTGTCTCTTACTTGATAATTGTCACTGAGTCTAACAGCACCTGTGCCTCTTTTCACATGTGTGGGGAGTTGCAGTCTCTCTCCTGTGCCCGCAGAAAGCTCTGATCAATCTGAAATTGTTAGAGAATGAGCAAGAGTAGTGGAGAGGAAGTTTACTAGCTAATTTKCTTCATCATTTTAAGGAGCTGGTATTTAGGGGCAACCTAAGAGAAAAGACAAGTTGTAAATAAGCAGCTGTGAAGGTGGGGAGATTATAAGCAGTYCTCTACTTTCCAGATTTCCCTTCTTTCTGACAAGGTATGAGTAAATGATAGCTTTTAAACTTGTGGTGAGGATATGAAAAAAAAAGTCTCTCTTGTCCACATGTTGTGAAAAGTATAATAATTTAACAACTTCTTAGCTATCTAGCATCAACTTTTTCTTGGCTAATGATTCAGAATCCATTACACTGTGTTGAAATTATGTGTAACTTATTTCCTTAGGAAACAGTTAAAATGCTGGGAGGAGTGTACAGGAAGGAAGAGGCTGAGGAACTAAAGATCTGGGGTATGGTCCTATAAACCACAGTGTTCAGTGAATGAATTAGCTGGGCACATTGTGTAATCCTACAGCCTAGTCTCAAAAATGTTAGGKTTATTCTTTTTGTTGCCTAGATTATTTGCTTAAGAAGRAAGCTGCTGTGCGGTTGTACTGAGAGACCTGAATCCCCTAAATCACCATATCATCCTGTGAAAGCAAAGGAAGAGTGYGCTTTATCTCTGTGATGTGAGACCAGGTGCTATGGCTTACTATCAGTGATCTCCAGTGAGAAAATATATGTGTATGTACTCTAAGGCAGATGTTATCTCCTTCCCTAAACATCCTGTCAACCGTGTATTGTATGGATTAACCCGCAGTCACAAAGGCACTTAAGTCGTCCTGCATGAACAACTCCCTTGTCCCTGATAACTTGCCTCTCTCTTTTATTGGTGGTATATGTTTTTTTTAAAGTGTTTGCCTATTGTTCCTCAAGCCTGTGGCGATGAATTAATAATGCATAAAGTGATACAACCACTTACTGATGCTGAATTTGCCTGGAGTTCAGCTGGTTTTCAGTCCTCCTGAGGATCAGGAGGATGCAACAAGGATATGCTGCTGCAGAGGATGAAAGGAGCAGGTTGGCCATGTTTAGCACTTAGCTGTTTCAGGCAGGCAGAATGAGGACTTTCACGCTCTTGTGACAGAAATCCAGCAAGTATCTGACTTCTGATGCCAGTCTTAATATCACTTGTTGAGTCACTGTTTCTGAGCCTGCTCTGATTATTGTTATGAATTAAAATGTACAGATGTGAGAACAAAGATTTCTTTTTTCTAAGACTGCGATCCTATGCAAAATTTCTTAAATTAGAAGCTATTCTCATCAAAAAAGAAGGCTATTGAACATGGTTGCAAACATTAGTTGGTAGGTGGCAACTTAAACTGGATAGTAGAAAACATTCTCAAATGTTAGCTCTGTTTATTCAATCTTAATGCCCTCGGCAAATAAAGTTCAGTGAATAAGTGATGCCAGGTTTTGTCTGGGAATAATACTTTGTACACATACATGTACCTATCTATCAAATTTCTTTTTCTCCCTCTTGYAAGAGGTGCTTCTCCCACCAAGCCCTCCACTTTGGCGGCCGGCAGCTCCTATAGCGCCCTTCAGACCAGGACGGGTGAGGTAGGCAGCGCTGTAAAGGAGAGCTGCTGTGACTCAACATGTGGCACCTGTCTAGGTGTTGGGTTACCCTTGTCACCCAGCCAGGTTTGTGCTGCTGGCAGCAGAGCACTCGCCCTTCATCGTGCTCCAGTGTGGACCTTGTCCCTGGGAATGTGACTTGCCATTTGGATGGCAGGAACGCCAAAGCTGGTGCAGTCTCTGTACAACGAAAGTAGTCCGAACAAGGGTTCGATGTGTGGCTTTTCCCCTCTAATTCCTATCCTCTCACTATGGTCTTAGGCTCCAGCATGTTTATGTCTTTTTCTTGTACTGTGATTCTAGAAGGTTTCTTTATTTCATTTGGGTCAAGGTTTAGTTCTGTTCCCCAAGTAGCTGCTGGGTGTTCTCCTTCTCATCTTCAAAAGGACTCGGCCAGACCCCTGCAGCACACTCCCCTTCAGTAGGGAAAGGGAAAACAGGGTATCTCAAGGAATATTTTGACAGGGAGGCTAATGACCGCATTTGTTATGGTGTCTGAAGAGACATTTGCTGTGTTTCATCGGTCAGTTGGCAGGGGCATCTCAAGCTAAACCCGCAGGACCTGGGAACTGTCAGTGCTGCTGTCTCGGGGCCTGTGGAGAAATGTCATCCGCACGCTTCCCTGCCGCCGGCTCCGTCTGACCTCTGAGGACCCTGGAATGCGCTGCCCGTTGTGCAGGGTCTCTCCCGGGAAAGCGATGAGAGCGGCTGTGCCACAGGCTATTGCATAACGGCGAGACCCGGCTGGGATGCCGTTTTGGTCCAGCTCCTGCAGAGTGCTAGCTCCTTGGAGGTGACCGGTGGTGGGGAGCTGGTGGTCTGTGGTGGGGCTGGTACAAGCACAGGCCTGGACTAGGCCAAGATGGAGGCTGTCCCGTCCCAGGCTGCAGGGCTAACCCTGGCCCACGTTGACTTAAACTTCTCTGCAGCCTCCAGCTGTTAACAACTCGTGAGCTGAAGCGAGAGGGTTTTAGCCCGGTGGAGTGCTGCTTCCTCAGGGAATTCTGTCTGTAACAGGGAGCCGCGGTGAAAACGCTGCCGTGCACCCTGCCAGCACTGCTGTTTGTGCAGCTGCACTGGGGACCTGGCGGTGAACTGCTCTGCCCTCAGTGGAGTTTCCACACCATCTCCCAGGCAATCCGTTCACAGGGCAGCTGCCGGCACTCGCATCCCGGCGCAACCGGAGGTGCCGCACGAGCATTCAGAAAATGGGGCAGAGTGGTGCCGACACC
Source organism: Eudromia elegans (assembly GCA_003342815.1). NCBI lineage: Eukaryota > Metazoa > Chordata > Aves > Tinamiformes > Tinamidae > Eudromia > Eudromia elegans. Next base: position 621,875 of record PTEX01000244.1, read on the forward strand.
TTAGACTAGGGCTGGTTTAGCCACCTTAAACTAGTTACTGCCAAAGACTTGTGGATCATGAAAGCCTTCATGTTTGCTAAGTATTTTTTTGTTTGTTTTGAAATAGAACAAAATATTGCAGACTTGATTTCCAGAAAGACTTGATTGGTCTTGCTGGTAACCAGGACTGAAATATGTAACTGAAACTATCCTAGGAGAAACTGAAGTAAGAACTGAGGTGCAGCTCTTTACACTGTCTGCTTTAAAACCACAAAAAGGATTTCTTGTGCTTGTTGGGTTGATACACTCTGGAAGGTACAAACCCCGATTACATTTGATCCTTGCTAGGGTATCAGGAAGCATGAGATTAAATACAAGAAGTGATGACACTTGAAAAGCAGAAATGTTTTTCTTTCTTACAAAGGAAGATCATTGGGAATTTTGGTGTAGCTTTGAAGCCCGGAGGTGACGTGATGTCCAAAGGCAAGAAGTCTCCCATCCTAAGAAAGGTAGTAGAGTACCTTAGCCTGCTTGACTCTTTCCTTATTGAGCCTGTAACAAAGCCAGACTTTCAGTTTAATGGTGCCTTTGATTCTTCCTTTCACTAGTCGTCGTCTTCCCATCAGGAGGGAAAATCTCCCCATAATGTTGTAGAAAAAATAACTTTACCTTAGGAACGTCATGCTTGCTGAGGTAATTGCGCTAGATGACTTGTTTCTACCTTTGTTTCCTCAATTATAGGGTGCGGTTGTTCATTTACTGACTGAAGAGTTTAAACTATTCGGCTTCTCCATTTCTGATGCGAAACTCTGTCTTCAGACTTGACATTTCTCTCTGTAGGTGACATTGTCCACTGGCAGGTGACAGCTTCTCAATTTGGCCTACTCAACTTGGTTCTCACCAAGCTGTCTCCAGACAGCTCTGGACTTGTTTTAGAGCTTGTGATGATAAAAATGAAAACTTCACTCTTACTTCCAGTTGCATTATATTCTGCAAATAACTTCTGAGGCAAGTCATAGTTTGCTTGATTGAAAGACTACCTCAAAACTAGAGCTTATTTCTCTTTTACAGGGAGGAGAGTTGAAGCTTCTCTTGAGGGGGGTGTGTGTGTATGTATATATAGATATAGACATACATATGTATAGTTTTAGCTCAACAGTGGCTGAATTGGCTACTGTCAATCTGCCTGACTCTTCGATTAGCAAGTAGATTCCCTAAAAACCCTAGGGAGGAGGATGCTATTGATCCCTCTGGCACATTGCTCTTGCTGTTCACTTGGTTATCCTTTTGGTGAGGCAGCACCTGCTGCTTGTGGAGTACGGGAATATTTGTGCTTGGAAACGTTATCACACTGTGGCTTCTGAAGAGGTCAAATATCTGACTTTAAGGGTGCTGCCTCCTGCGAGGTGCCTTGTACAGGTCAGATCTCCACAGATCAAGGAAGTGATGTGGATGAGAGCAGCTGTCTGCGTCTTTCTGGTCACCTTTAGCCCTGGGAAACGATGACTCATGGCTGAGACCTTCTAGCTCTGGTGGCTGCATGAACTGGGACTTAGGCAGTTGAGCTCCCGCTTTCAACACATCCAGCTTCCTGTGTGGGAGCTTATTAGGGTTTGAGGAGGCGTGTGCAGTTAAGGAAGTTTCGACCTTCTCTTCACTCATTTCTAAATTAATGCCTTGTTGCCACTGCTGTGGGAGCCCCATGGGTGCTGCAGGCTTCTTGACCTCCCTGTCAGCTATGCTAGTGGTGCCAAGCCAGGGAAAACCTTCCTGCCTCTGTGTGTGTGTGTATATATACATATGAAAACAACCGTAATTTATGCCTTCATAGCCTTTTCTTCAGTTTAGGGTTTATATATATTTTTAAAGAAAAATAGATTATGACATTTTCCTGCACTATGTAATCTAAAGTGAAAATGGTCTTAGCTGAAGGATGAGACTTACCTTTAAATTTGACCAGTTTTCCTGTGGTTGCTTTGGTTTCTTTGTTTTGTTTTGGAGTAATGAAATGACAAAAGATCTTGAAATGATTGAAAGCAAGCTTGCTGAGATTTAAAACATGATAATAAAAGCTGAGATGATTCTCTTTATTATCCTAATTGCCTGTCTTGTGATGTACAGGCAAGTATCTTGCAGTTCACTGGAGCTATGTTCTGCTTAGTCTACTACCATTTTATGTAATTGTTTTTTTCTGTCACACTTTATAAATCAGGAATTTATCCTCAATAGAACTGATTAATGGATGCCATAATCATATTAACGTATGGGTAGCTTGTCTTAAGTGCATCAATAGAAGGCATTACCATTATTATGTACATCTTTCATTGTAAGGAATTCAAAATGCTTAACAGTAGAGCACTATCTGTTAATTGCTTAGCAACTCTTTATAATATACTCACGCACACTTTGTAAAGCCTGACCATTTTCTTCAATGTGCTCTGCTTTCTAAACCAAAATGTATTAATAGTAACAAAACACATATAGTCTGATGTAAATAGAGTTTCTAGGAACACTCTAATTGCCAACAATTATATTCAGGTTTGTCATGATTATGTTCTCTSTGGTGCCTGGGCTTTAAAAAAAAGATGCACCACCTGTTTTAGGGTTTACTTTTTTAGACTTTAAATTGGTGGGAGGGCACTGATGAAAAACAGGCATAGAGGAAAGAACAAAGGCTAGACTCGCATGGTTGTGTGGCTTACGTCATGTCATTAGGTAAACAGGGTGGCTCTGCTGTGCTTTTTGACTTTATAGTTGTACGGATATGTGTGCCTTGTCCCATGCCAAGCCATCCCACTGGCAGAAATGTTAGCTTGTTTCCTTCCACCTGTCACCTTGCCAAAAAGCAAGGTGTAGATTTGGATGCGGTGATAAGATCAACCATGAGGAATCAGTATTGCCTTTGGGAAAATTCCCTCATTCCTTCTCGTGGGAGACTTGTCTTCTTGTTGTCCCCAGCTGCTAGTCTTATAGTTGCACTCCATCTCTTAGTATTTTATACCCCCATCTTTTATGTAATCTTTTCTGCAGCTATCATCCCTTTAGGAGGGGGTGGGGGAAATTATGAAGGCAGATGCAACAATAGATACCAAGAGATATAACTACATCCTTGTTTTTTTTCTCTTATGTTAGTCTTAGTGCTTCTATCTCTGAAACTTTATCTGGCAAAACATTGACGCAGGATGACTTATTTGCAACACTATTACGTGTAGACTTACTATAGACTTGATCACAACAACTTAAGTGACTGTGGTGGCTTAATTATGCTGGTGAGGTAAGTGATATTAAAGTATTATATCACAACAAATGTTTTTTTCCTCCTAATTTGAAGTTACAGATAAGAAAGGATATGCCTGTGAACTTAGTGGGTCTTTCTCACCCCACCTGTTCTCACCCCACCTATTATGAATCTGATCATACAAACTAAAGGTGATAAACAATCATAGAATATGAATTTCAAATGAAATATTGTCATTCCTGCTTATGTGGGATTTTCCTTTCTTCTATAGCTTGTCATGGCATATGGTACCAATGCATTTTTAGCATAGGTAGAACCAGTCACTTAAGAGGTTAACTCCTTGTTTTCCAGCATCTTTAACCATGTGCCATGATGCTTACAAAGATTTGGTGCCTTGAGCTGCTGGTATCTTGATGTTCGTCCTCTATGGCGACTACTTACCTCCTCATCTGTGTCTGCAGTGGACTGGAAGCCTAAGTCTGGGCACGATTTGTTGACCTGCTCTATTAATTACTCACGGGAATGTTCTCTGGGCGGCTCTGGCACACCTACCTGAAGCATACCATCTAGTTTATGGCACACGCCAGGATGCTGCACGGGCAAAGTCCTCTCAGCAATGTCAGAGGACTGGCTCAGGCAGCTGTAATAGCCCAGGTTTCTCTATAAAGGCCACAGAGTGTATGTTTCAAGGGCAAGTGGGGCTAGTTGGAAGTCTGGGTGAAACTAGGCAATGGAGCAGGCTTTGAAGAAGTCTGTGGTCTTCCGACTACTCCTTTGACAGGGCAATTCCAGTAGCTAACTGCGGTCACTGTTTCCTGCAGACAAACAACTGAAACTGTATTCTTCCTTTGTTGCTTAACTCGTAACTTGGACAGAGTTCTAAGACTCTCGCTCTCTTTATATATATATATATATATGTATGTGTTTTTTATTAAAATCTCTCCAAGTCCAACAAACTCTTGACTGATGCCTTGGACTCCTGCTCGCTTTGCTTGATGCAAACAACTGCTAATGATGTCCAGCATTGTGTGGACAGGCCTTTTTCAGTTGAGGAAATGAATCTGCAGCAGCTTGGCTGGCTAAACCTGACAGCTGGATTATATGAATCAGCATTCTTTGCTTAATGAAAACCCCAGTGAGTTACTGAAATATCAGTCACACTGCCTCAGTTAATGCAACCACTTATTTTTGGATATGATGTGAGAACTTCTCTTCAGGACTTGCTTGGCAGGCAGCCTCTTATTTTTCACAACTAGGATGAGGTCAAAATATATCCTATTGTTACTGCATTAACATTGCAATTGAATGTAGTAAGAGAGGGTTTATATACTCTTCTGAACAGTTTCAATTTAATCAAGTCTCTTTAAAGGTTAGAGTTTAAATTTCTTGCATTGGAAGATACTTTCAACAATTTCTGACCTATATGATGAACAAATACTATGTAGGAGGAAGAGTGGTTGAGACTTTTTTAATTAGCTAGTTTTCCAAAGATATAGATATAGATATATTATTAGATATAAAAGCTAATAAACCAATTGTCATCTTCTGCTTAAGAAAACAAAATCAATTGAGCTGTAGAATCCAAAACTCGCCAAACAAAATTATAGCCAAAAGTAAAAAATGGCCTTTTACTTATTATCAAGTCCTTTGATCAAGTCCTGAATTTGTAGGGGAGGAAAAAAGGAAATAGAAATGAATGGGAAACTTTTTCCATTGATTTCAACAAGTGTTGGATCTGATTGTTATTCCCTATTAACAGAGACTTATTCATGTAAGCTAGGGAGAAACAGATTCTATCTCTTCCCTCTCCTTAAGTACAAAGTGTTTGAGGTCTGCTACAGCATGAGTTCAACCTGAGGAAAAACAAGCAGTCCCACTGATGTGTGTGGGCTATCTCCTAAGCAAATGCTACCAGCCTGCTAACCAGCCAAGCGCTGAGAATACCTCTGATGCACCTATGGCTGATACTGGTGGAAACAGTTGAGCTGAAAGGCTCTCAAGTTAGTGAAGGGAGTAAAAGACCAACTTCCCCTAGAAGAGGATTTTGGCTCTAGAATCTGTTTTCCTCCACTGACTGAATTGCTTATTTTCCCTGAAACCAGTTATACGTTTAAACATTCAGAGAAAAGAGTTCAGTTGCAGAGTGTAGGAATAATTCTGTTGTTATAACTTCATGTTAAATTGCTGGTGACCTCATTCTTAGATTTGAGGCAGAGCAGGTGGATTAGCTTTACACCACAATGTCTGAAGCACTGAAGAAAATATTATATAGTATGTTAGAAGCTGCAGTGCAAGCAGTGCTCTGTGGCTGCAGAGTCTGCTCGCTGTTTTACTTTGTAAGATCACTGTGCTTAGGGTCCTACTGGTGGACTGATAGCCCTTTACCCAACCTGTATGTGAGCACAGACCAAAAGGCCCTTACTTGGCCTCATAACCTAAAAGAGGTAAAGCAGAAGGAGCACAGTGCAATGGAAAACAGGAGAAAATTAAGAGAATACTGACCAGGTGTTTATGTCTTAGAGTGCTTAGAGTAAGGGCAGCATTCTTTAGAAGCGGAGCAAAGCTGTAGCTTAGAGATAATAAAACATGGGCACACCCATGTTTTCTGGGCTCTTTAGTGCTGCTGTCTAACCAGCACATATTTTCAAGGGACATACAGCTCTGCATCCTGTCATGAAAGTTTTAAAATACATCAAAAAACCATGCTGAATTCTCTTCGGTCACAATTCCTGAGAAAATTTTTGTCCCCTGAAGACTGGAATGAGTAAGACGAATCTAGAGGATACACTGGAAGAAAGTAGGGGATGATTCTGCTTCTGTACGTGAATGTTGCTGACATTGGAGCAATGTTTTACCAAGCTGTGAGAATTGATGCAGGTGCAATGGCTCCACCGTGTCCCACAGGAAATCATTTATCAGCAGCTTAAAGCAATGACTAATTGAAACAGCCACCTATCTTATGGCAGTGGTAGTTGGTAGCAAGGTTACTGTGTGAACACTGTGACAGTTGAAGAGAGCCAAGGTCTCTTTCTCTTTTAAGTAGGAAAGAACTGCTCAGAAAACAGGCGGGGGGGAGATGGGAGATCTGCTCTCCTCTTCACAACCAAGCAGAGGTCAGATGGAATAAAGGTAAAGCGTGCTTGCTTTTTCAAAAGTAGAAGACTTCTTTGGTGCTGAAACGGTCTTGAATTGATCTTACTAATATGGTGAGAAAAAGGGACCTTATTTGTTCAGCTGTTATTGTTTGCTCCGGTGTGTAGATATTTCCCACGAAGCTGGACCCTACAGAGCAACAAGATCCTTGCCATGCAGGCTTTTTTGTAAGGCAGAAAAACTAAGAGTTCAAGTTGTCCTGTAGTTTGCATAGTTTACTTTAAACTTTGCGGTTTGTAATCTCTTATGCCTGTTTTGTAGTTCCTCAGAATCTGCAGGAGATAAGAATTTTCCGTCTTACATAGTAAATGGAAAGCAGGGGGAACTGAGTGCCTCTGAAAACCCTGCCTCAAGTTATTTCTTCCTCTCTTCACAGAAAAGAAAATTCATATGTTGTTGTTCCCTAAACCAGAGTAGTCTGGATCTTGGTGCTCAAGATCAAAGAATTATAGCTGGGTGAGGGAGTCAATGGTTAAGGACTCTTGCAGGACAGCTGATCTGATTCCCTGCTCAAAGCTAAGACAACTTTGTAGATGGCCAGGTTGCTTAGAGGTGCTTAGTCAACTTCTGAATCTAATGTCTTGTGTGGTCTGATGCTAGATCAGAAGGGACCTCTGAAGGTGATCTTAGTTTTCAGGAGAAAACTTATGAATATTCACTCATTTCCTTCTCAGTTTTAGCAACTCCTTTCTACTGCAGCTTGCAGCATATTGAATTGCTATGAGCATGTTTTACTCCCACTCTTCAACTATTGCCAACCCTCACAAGAAGTCTCATTCTAATTAAAGGAATTGCCTGACTCTATTACCTGAATTCTTTTGGCCTTATTCACACAAGCCTGAAAAATATGTAAACTTTAATAAGTGCTGCTTCAAGTTTGAAACCACAGCACAGAGAGCTCATACCAATGTGGTATAGGACTGCACGAGGCTGGGTGTTATAGCCAAACTTCTGATGACTAGTTAGGAGCATACTCGCATATTGTAGTGCCTGTGTGTCTATCAGAACTTATGAAGAGATATTTTTTTAGCTTGCATAATCCTTAGCCCCCTGTTTCACTAGACTCTATGAATACATCCTCTGGATGTGCAGTCTCCTGTGAACAAATAACACAGGAAAAATACCAGATCTTGCAGACCTAACATGAAATTAAGCAGCATGTTACTTCAGACAGCTCTGTCCTAGCTGAAAGGCTGAATGGGAATGTGCAGCTACAGTGTAGCTCTTACTGCCTGGACGTACTTTCCTGGCATTTATTTATTTATTTGTTTATTTTGCTCAAACTACTTTGGTAAAACAAACTATGATGCCTATTTTCTAAAGCTATTACTGAAATTACGATTTTTCAGCTGCTGCTGCCTTCCATGCTGCTAGGAATCCACATGCTGAAGCCAAGAAGAACATACTCTGTTGAACTGTGATGCTGAAGCCAATTTGCAAACATCAAAAGTGAAGAAAATATTCTGCTTATAAAACATAAATCACCACAATCTCTGAAATAACCTACTATTCTGAAATAGCAATGAATTTTTCATGAAGTACAGCAATAGCACCAGATGGCTTCTGGGCCTGTGGGAGATTCTTCCCACTTAACTTTAACTCTGAAAACTGCTAAACTATAAACTGTACACAGTAACCTATAGGCCACCCATAATTTAGTGACCACTATTAATTTGGGCCTAAAATAAATGCATGAGTTAGACTTGTTCTAAACTGGCATAATTTCCTTGTTTTTTATCTGAGGTGTRGTTCCATCAGCTCTTGTCTACACAGGACTCTTCCCAACATGTAGGTGGGTGTTCTTTGGCTTAAGCTGTTTTACGCTCACGCACTTGTCTTCTGTCCCTTTTTATCTTGTCACGTCCTGCTATAATTAATCTGCTTTCACAGTGACATTACTCCAGTTTGGAATGAGTGAGACTATTGTAAAAGTAGTTACAAACTTTATCCATACTGCAGGAGCTGGAGTGCTTTAGATATTTTTTGCGCTTGCAGAGCTTTGATTGACCTTTGGAAGCCTTGTTAGTTCAGTTTTCTACTCTCCACTGTTGAACCAATAMTCGTATTAAAGGTTGGCAGGTGTCCAGCCATATCTGTCTTCAATTGATAGCAAGCCCACCCATTCTGTAGCTAGCACCTTCTGGGCTGCTTTTAGTCAAAGGATAGTGAGCTGGTATCCAGCATTCCTAGCGGAGTAGTAGATGGCTTTATTTTAGGAGCATAAACTGTTTGTTAGTGCAGCAAATAGATAAATAATATGCAGATGTTCAACATTGTGGACTGGCAAAAGCAAGGAGGACTGCTTGATTCAAGATTACCTAAAAATAAAATTCATTTCCCAGAACCTGTTCATTTCATTTCAAGACGGATTTTTTTTTCTTTTTTTTTTTTTGGCCTTAGGAGATGCCACAAAACTTTTCAAAGTGTTGTTATTAGTTCTGCAGTAGCACATTTGGTAGTTGTGTTACAAGCAGAGGGAAACATGTTTGGTATTTCTGACCAAATGGTAAGAAATGTGTTTGTGCAAGTGTGTAAGAATCTTCTTCAATAAGAATAAGATCCTTGTATTTCCTTAAGCCATTGCAGATTACTTCAACTAATGTGCATTAAATTTTAAAATGCTTACCTGAGATCAGAGAGATATATACAGAGAGGTATATACAATATCTATATTTTTAGGTATGTAACTTTATATATAATGTCTATATGCATAAGTCTTTATATAATAGTGTGCATATCTAGAATTTATAACCAAGAAAAAAGCCTGATGGACACCGAAGTCTTTAGAGAGTTTGCCTGCTTTGGTTTTCTACTTCATTGTACTTTGCCCTTGTCATTCAGCAAACAGGAATTCTGTGCAAATCGTGGGTGTATCTACAGTCCAGAGTGAAGTTCAGAGTCTCTGTTTGGCTTTTAGAGGGCTGATATCCACATGCACAGTACAGGCCCCACTAGCTTTGCTGAAACGCAGCACATTAGCTCTTTTAGCTTGGTGATATTACTCAAATAACATGTCTTGTCTCTTGGCTAAGCTAATCAGGCTGACCACTGTTAGATGCGCTGGCCTATTTGCTTAACTAGAGGTGCTCCAGCAAATCCACGTATATATTTCCCAATATCTCTTTCAAGAACTACACCTATCCAAGAATGCCCATCTAAGAAAAACAAGGCATAACTTATGCTTTTCTTTTAAAAAGAGACAACATCTCGGAAAATATTAAGTGCATGCATCTTTTATCTTTCTTTTTTTGCTCTTGTATGTCTTGGTGGGACATCTCTAAATAGTGTGCTGTAGTGTCAGGCAACTTGAAGGAGTTGAATCCAAATACTAACGTATGATGTGGGGAATATCTGAAGCATTTTTGTTATTCAAATGATAGTGTGCTCTGCTGGAGCAGAAAATCGGCATGTGCCGCTTGCCTGGTGGAAGTGCAAGGACGGAGGCGGCTGATCCCTGGGGAGCGCCTCCCGACCACGGGGCATGTGCCTGGCATGGGGCTAGGGGTGGGAGGTTGGCACAGACTCATGGATTGGCCACCCGTGGGGCATGCGGGCACTCGACCAAAGAGCAGATGCTGTCTCTCAGCACTGGCAGGATGAAAAACTACACTCTGGGCTGTTTATGGCCACAGAATACATGTTTTTTCAGGCCTTCTCTCTAGCATTGTACTGCAATATTATGGAAACTATTCTTTATAGGCTTTTAGACATGTTGCAAACTGCAGAGCGGGTCAGGGTGAATTTCAAAGTTGAGACTAGGGCAAGATGTGAAGCTTCAAAAGTCTGGATCACAGTAAAAGTACTGAGCTCTCCCTGAAAGAGCCTAGTCTGATTGTAAAAAGGAGAATGGGCGGGCAACTGAAAATGTTCCAAGAAGCTGTGGATGAGTGAGTGGGCCGAAATAAGAAAAAGGGGTTGAGGAACAGGAAACTGGGTGTTATGCAGAAGCAGACAGCTTAAGTTGTAGCTTTAGTGTAGTGCAAATGCAGCCTAAACCCCGCTGCACAAGATTCAGGTAGGAATATGACATTCAGAGTACTGCCAAACTGTGATGTCGCTCACCCCCAAACCAAACTCCAACAGAATTCCTATAGCACCCCTATCCATACCAACATAATTATGCTGCAGCTTCTCTATACAAGCACTGTTTCAAAGATTCTCATGTGTGCATTAAAATTCCATTGAGCAAGATTTACTGCTCTATTTAATCACATTAAAAGATAGTAAAATTGCTTTTCATTAAAGTCATTCCACCTTAAAAATAAAGCAAAYGGTTATTTTCTTTGGTCTGGGTGATTGGGGTATAAATATAGTGCTGCTTTTGCTGGCCAGATTACTTCTATGGCTATTCACAGCATCACTAGAATCTCTCCAGTTCTTCTAGGTACTTGTTAGCAGAGCCTTTCTTTTTGATACGGGACAAAAGGATCACAAACGTTTAGGATGAGACAGATAGGGAAAAGATAGCAGCTATTGAGAGATGCAGCATTTCTATTGTCCTTCCTGCTTTTCCACAAGTCACTCTAATCTCACTGGGCTGATACACAACATGAAGGTGAGCAGTCCCCTTGTCCTTTGAAAATAGCCACTGAAAAGCTTCCTGACCCGAGGAGGAGGAGAATAAATGCCCCTAGGGCACTCGGTGCTCCCTGATAGCTTGTTTTACTGATGAGTGCTGATTAGCTGGTCCTAAATGGCACCCTAGGAGCAGAACACATGCAAATAAAAGGAACTATGTGCTTATAGTGCTTCCTTGTTCTTCCACCTCCTATACTATCTCTGCTTATATAATGTATCAAGAACACTATACTGAAGTGTAAAGAAAGCATAATTGAGCATAATCTTCCCAAGATCAACTGAAAAAAAAATCCCAGAAAGTGAAATAATATGGGAGAAGGTGGAAGTATTTTGACTGTATATTCCAGAGCTCAGATGGCTTTCTAAAGCACACAGTATTGTAATGAGCCTGTGGTTGGGGTGGCTCGAAGCTCCTCAGAAGCACTTTTCTGCAGGGTGTGTGTATGCAAGAAGCCCTCCTGCATACATGAGCACACGCGTGTGCCCGTAGGAGGGTGTGTACGCCCTCCTCCCTGCAGGCTGCGGGCCGCAGGGCAGTCCCGAGCCGCCAGCCCGAGCGCAGTCGCGGTGCCCGCGATGGCATCACGAGGGCAGCAGGGAAGGCGCGTGCTGCATCCACTGCTGATTCCTACATCAGGAAGTGTTGGTGGGAGCTCGGCAAGCCAAGCCTGTTGACGCAATGACTTTTCTTCCAAGTGACTTAATCATTTTTCTTCCTCGCTGAAGTTTTCTAGGTGCTTTTTATTTTTTTTTTTCCTTTTTTGTCCGTTTCCCCCTCCTTGCTGGCGGAGCCCCTTTCCTCTTTGGCTGCGAGAGCGGTGCACGGGCAGTGCGCGGCCTTGGCGGGGCCCGGCTCTCTCCGCGCGCGTTTCCTTTCCCACTGCTTTCCGCTGACTCAGGGCAGCCGAGGGCCGTTCCCGACGGGCGGACGGATGGACGGGAGCTGCCTTTCAGCCGCTCTCTTACAACGCGTCCCGACCGCGCCCGGCTGCCGGGTAAACAGAACGCTCTGTGCTCCGGAGCGCGGTGCTTTGGCCAGCACGAGGCACTTTGCAGCGCTGCGCTATTGTGGTGTGCCCTTTGATGTGCGGAGCGGAGCGTGAGCGCAGGGCCCTGCGTTTCTGCAGCCCGGCGCTGGGCAGAGAACAGTGTTATCGCCGCGTTAGATGCATATCCGGGCAGCGCTGTTGATATTCAGATAACGCCGACTTTGGCGAGATAAGGGAAGGCCTTTGGGCAGGCGCTGCTACTCCTCGCGACACGTAGGCTGGGCTGGCCCACTTCTGAGGAAGGGGTGTCCGGAATTCTGACCTTTATTTTGGGTAGATATTTTAGAAAAAAAAAAAAAATCTGTACTCTTCTATGTAACTAGGCAGGTAAAAGAATAGGAGGCTCCAAGCGAAATTTGGTGGCTTCCAACCCTAGCTGCAACTAAGCAATGCAAGCAGCAGGAATTTAGACAGTGCTGCTCTGCAAGAGTTTCTTCCTTGCAAATGCAGAAGCTGAGAAAAATGTGACTGATTAAAAGAGCCATGAAAGAGTAAGCACTGATACTATTGTTCTAATTACACCTGGGGAGCAGAGTGAACTTTTTGTCAATCGGATTGAGGTGGGGTGTGGGTACAACCCTAAGGAGAAAGAGAGCCAGGTCACTAAATCTACGTGGTCTCACGCTTGCAGTCTTGGGAAAAGAGATCTTTCAAACGAACAGGAGGCAGCTGGGAAATCGGGGTGACATGTTCAGCACTTGCTTTTGATACAAAGAGTGCAAAACTCAACACCTAAACGCAATCTCTGCTCCTGGAAACACCCATTGCTCAGGCAGAAGTTTTCTAGACTTTACCTGGATGAAGTGAGAGCTTCGGTATAGCCTATTTTCTAGTCTGTTAATGATTTTACAATTTAAGAGCTAGGCAAGTATTTTCTCCTAGATGTAGGTAAGGAGTCTAGATATTTTTTTCACTGATACCTGTCAACTGCAACTTAGGTTAACTATGTGGCTAACTGAAACAACCAACTTACAGCTATGAAGTAATGTAGTGTTTTATGAGACTGTCGGTGCCTTTGTAGTTCCCACATCCTTTCCTGGTTCATAGAGCAAAGGGCTGGATTTAGGACTCACCCTACAATTTCCTGTGCAGGCACAAGCTAATTCAAGTCTCTCTCAAGTTTTCTGTGATCCTGAAAAATCTAATCCAAATCTACAGGATATTAGTGTGTTAAGTGCACACGATAATCTTGGTCTGACTTTTTGTGAGGGAAAGGAGACATTGTGCCTATGCAGCCGGTCTGCAACAGCCATTACCATTAATAATGTATTAAAAAGAAGGTTTATAGCCTCGGGGCTATCCTCTCAATGATGCATAATCTCAGAAATGTCAAGGTGACTCAGGGTGACATGAAGGACCGTGGCATCTCGGAGCTGCTCCGAAACGTGCTGTTGAGAATGCCACACGTCCTGGAACTCACGCACAGCGCTGGAGCCGCCCTCTGAATCACAAGCACGCCAGCTGGCAAGGCTACACAGACCTAGCAGTGTCTCTGCATTGTAAAAGGGCAGGCTTGTGTTTGCCATCTGCAGCCAATCTGAGACATGAAAAATTCTGCAGGCAAACGACTTAATTCTCACCTTTGTTGTGATGGAAATACCTGAAATACCTTTTGCTCATTGGGGCAAGCTAAACGTGGTTAAAAATTATTGCAGATCTGAGCTGGGACATATTTATTGCCCTGCAGCAGGTTAGCCAAAAATTTTACAATTAACAACCATGCCAGTTTGCTTTGTTCGTGCTGGTTTTGTACTTTGGCCYCAACTTCTCTGTCAGCCAATGCTACATTTTCGAGCCCAGCCTCCTTTTGCAAGCACTGCATATTCTTGTTTATGGAATTGTATTTTAGCAGCGTTGAGACCTTCCCCGGGGCTCGGTAAAGCAATGAATATAAAAGATGGTCCCTTTCCCCAAAAAACTTTAGGCAGAGCTACTCTTTGATACATTTTAAAAAATTATTTTGGAACTGTTTTTCTGTTTGATTGTTTTCCCTTTGTTTTTGCTGGGTATTTTAGTAATACAATCCATTAAAAACACAAAATCCTTGAAAATGTAAAGGGAGAATGAAAAGAGAAGATGAAGAAAAGGAGATGTAAAAGAAGAGATGAATTTGTATTCTTCACTCAGACTATACTGGTAAATCATCAAGATAAAGGACATTAAGGAGGGTCTCTTTCATTTGGAATGGGTAGTTGTGTGTGCTTAGGAAATAGCATTCCTGGTAGGGACCAGGTGGTGCAGCCTTCCCTCCTACCCTCCATGATCTGATGTTTTCACTTTGTTATTATGCGCTGCCTTTTAACAATAGCTTTTTATTATTTGTAGTTGATTTTTCTTATAGTGGGCTGGRCTTCCTGACTAGCAGCACATCTATCTCCCTTGATAATTACCTAAGAGTTTGTCTCGGAAAGCTCTCCGCTTTAGAGTACATTATGTTTACTCAATTAATTTGCTCTGCACTTGGCATTCTGACTGGGCTTTCCTCTTTTGGCACCAGCTGGCTGTYTAAATTGAAATAGCTTTGCTGCTATGGCAGTGCAGACACGAATCTTGGTGCCTTGGACAAAATAAAGGTGGACCCTAAGGTGGACTTTGCCCCTTCCAATAGGTAAAGTAGACCCTAAATTACTCTTGGGACCATCTGTGGTCTAGGCTGTGCACCAAAAAACTTCCCTGCCTATTGCATGTTGTAATATTAAAGTGGTTTTGACTAAGAGGATTATAAGTCAGAGCCCTATGGTGAAGTCTGKCTTCAGTCAAGGTAATAACCAAGCTCTCATCAGCTTCAGTAGAGCCTCACTTGCAGATCTTAGTTTCTTGTCCAGCCTCCGACACAGAGGCAGACATGAGCACATTTTGCTTYGGAGCCAGGTGACCACATKAGCAGAGGTAGYGCCCTTCTGGGCACAGATAACCGAGAAAGCCTTTCATGGTGATTTCACCTGTGCTTGAYGSTGTCCCAACATGTTCACATAGCTTTTCCTCATGGCACGTGAACTGAAACACTTTCATTTGCTTGGCATATGCCCACAGTATGCAGTGTAAACATATCCCTATGTGACATCTAAGTGAATTATACCAGGTATGCATACCTCTGTTTCTTTGTCTCTAAAATGAAAATAACTTTTATTTTCTTTGTAAGATGCTTTGGATAAAAGGTGCTTAATTGGTGGAAGATCTTGCTGTTAGGAATGTACCTACCTCATCTCTTCCAGCTGCTCGTGCTGCTGATGTACCGCCCATTTTTTCTCCTCTCATGCTTCAGTAGAAGCAGAGCACTACTACAGTGAGAGAARGAATCCTGAATAGTCTTCATGTAATGATATCCCTGAGTTCCTAGGAGTTCCCAGCTTTGCTGATGTTTTACCACCCTAGTGATCAACCTCAGTTGTACTTMATCTGAAACACTGTCTGGGCTCTCTAGCTGGTTCCTTTTAGTCACTGAGACTACTGCTTGCTCAGGCCTGGGGTGGCATCATGCTCTCCATATTGTCAGTATTGTCAGTCATCTCTCCTTGTCTTCAGTTGTAGCCAAAAAAAGCATTCTGCAATAAATAACTTTCTACACCAATCTCCCCCCCCACCTCCCCACCCCATGACATTACATTTGCAAGGTTGGTAGTACATCTTTAACTGCCAGTCAGGTCTAATTGGTTGACTCTAGTCATTAGCCRAGATAGCCCTGTATTTCTTGCAAATTTCTTTCTCACAGAGAGACAACTTCCCTACTAACTGTAAAGTCGAAGGTCTTGGGGATGGGAAGGAAGGAAGGATTTTGCCTTCTTTCTAAACTAATTCTCATGAACAGCCCTCTCCAGAYCCTTTCTTTTCCTTTTTTCTCTGGCGTCATGGATGAATCTTGCTCTCATGAGAGCCCAGTTAGGATTGCAAAGCAGCCATTCAACCTTGGCAGGCCCTTGAAGAGCTTGATGAGAAGAATCATTAGCTGGTATCTGTCAGCAGCTCTGGGAAGAAAGAAATGGAATTTGGGTTTCCCTGAAGGTATCAGTACTAAAAGAAGTGCAGCCTTCAGGTGCTTGTTATATGCAATCATATAACCAAGGGTTAATTAGGGAAGCCCCTGGGGTATTTCAGAGGGGCTTGAGGGAGCTCTGAAAGCCAAGCAGACCAACCTTGGGGACTGAAGCCTTAACAAACAGTCCTGYAGGGCTTTCACAACCCGACACGACTCTCGCTTTCACTGGCTCAGCTCGCTGCTTTATAAGCTGTGACGCAGATGTTGAAGCAAGAAGAGGTATTAATGCCTGATAAGCACTGTAGCAATTTGTGAAGTCACCAAGGAATTGAATCTGAGCTAGATTACAATATTCATTGCCTGAGTGCTAGCACACATACTAGCTCRTATAAGACCTTGTATAAATAGTTGTGCTAAGAGTTAATTTGTCACACATTTCACATAGGATATATATTATTTTTCACCAATCTCGAGCTGTAGGCTAGCTCTAACAGTAGGGAATGTATTAGGAAACTGTCTGAGCTATTGAAATCATAGAGGTAAAATCTGCAGGTGCCAGGAATTTGCTATGCATAGTCTACATGTAACTGCTGTACCCTCTGCATCTGGCGCATGGTAGTTTTTGAGCTGTAGCTTGAAAACAATAGAAATCTTGATTACTGTCCTTRGACAGTGTAGAAGCAGTTGTGCAAGAACAAAATCTGCATGTAAGGGAAAAGAGGCAGCCCACTTAGGAAACTGCTAGAGCCAGTAGTGGAACTACCAGGGAAAGAAATCAGGCTCTGTTRCAGAAAAGGCCTTTTTTGTTTGTTTGTTTTTGCTTCTTAATTTTGCCAGAAAAGCCTCAGTTTATTTGCTTGACATAGGATAATTCAGAGAGCACCAGCCACCTCAGTTATGCCTGCCTTGCCCCTAGCTAGAAGGGCCCAGGTCCCTTGTAAGGTCTGATAAAATTTGCAGTCTTAGGCAGATGTCTTGGACACGCTAATGAGCTGAGACTTTCACAAGAACCTAAAGCTTCTGAGCCCTGGCCTCCTGCATTAATACTTTTCTGGGTGAAATTCTAAGGTAGAGAAATACATTTTCAGCTTGCTGAAATGCAACCACTCATCCGCTTCAGTAGGTAAAAATTTCCCTTCATGAACAATACAAAAACCTCTAAAGTTGGAAAATGCTGGCAAAATATGTTTCTTGTTAATACCAGAAATAAAAGATMCACTCATTAGTTACCCACTTTGCTCTTTAGAATCTCCCGCAGAAAATTTCAGACTGTCTAGGATACCATTTAAAAACAGAAAAAGTAAAAAACCCCAATTTAATACAAATCAGTATCCGAGCGGAGCCTCGGCTGCCTGCAGGAAGCGTGCTGTGCAAGGTAAGGGCGGCGAGCAGCCGCTGCGCCCGGCTGGAAGCGCGGCCCCGGGCGGAGGGCACTGGGGTGTTTCTTCCATGTCACACTATTGCAGAGATTGCAGCAGATCTCTGGCTTGGTGGAGGGGGAAAGCCTTGTAGATGTTTGTTAGCAACTGTTTGAAGTGTGATGAGAAAACTGGTTTAAACTTGCGTTCAAAGCCAATTAGATCACACATGTGCACCCTCATTGTGTTCTGGTTAATCTCCTTACTGTCTGCGCAATAGGAACTATTTTTAAAATGACTGAAGTGAGCAAGGGACTTTCCACTGACTTTGAGCAGGGCTGGACCAGAGCTTTACCATTGTTTTATTGATTTATTATTTATTAACTGCTTTAGCTAGACTATGCCYTTGAGAGTCCAAGTCATTTTCAGAACTTCGTCAGTGCTGACCAAATAAAGATATGTCCCCTACTAACATTAAAAAAACCCCRAAGCATTCAACTTGCCACAATTCAAGATTAATCTTTAGGAAAAATGAAGCAAAATCTCTATTTGGCTACATATTTACTCTTTTATTGAACCCAGTCCTGCCAACGATTTCTGCAGGGAGATGTTCAAGCTGGTCCCAGCTGGGTAAGATGGGTGATGATGAATGCAAGGAGGAAAGGTGCTGAACTTGGACCCTGGCAAAATCCTGCATCTTTGAAAAGTTTAGTTGTTGAGACTGACAAGTGCCTAGTCAGTGGAGTGAATTTTTGATCAAAACAAAACCAAGGCACAGCTATTTGCAGTCACTTGTCTGTGATCAGGGTTTAGCTGGGGAAGGTCTGTTTCCACTCAGTGCAASTCTGCATTCTGATATTTGCTATGATGCTGCATCTCTTTCACTTGTCCTCATAGATTTGGAACCATGATCAGTTACACTGTGGTCCATCCCACACAAGTATATACTGCTTTTTGCATAGGATGCTGTAAACGGTACACTGTTCAACAGAAACATGCTTTGTATCTTTTTGTGAAAGATTCCTTTAAAGAATGAAAGAGTAAGTGGACAAGAAAGAATTTTTAAATCTGTGAGTCTTGACAACCGACTCTGCTCTGACAAGGTGCCTGGTGGTGGCAAATCTGCCAGAGGGGAGGTTAGGGCATTACAAAATGCTCTGCAGAACTATGCATGCAATAAAAATGATCTCCCTCTCATTGGGGCGCAGAGTTGAAGTAAGGAATAGAGCCCAAGGAGCTGGCAAAGTGCTCAGTGGGTGTTTCTGAGGAAAAGGAGGCCTGTTCTTTTCCCAGGGTCTGCGCGGTGTGGCCCAAAGCCGCGTGTTGAGGGTAACATCATGTGGTGCTGCAATGTAATTCCAGAGGCAGCCTGTAGCCGTTGAACCCTTTCGCTTTGTTACTTGCTTCTCAGTGGGGAGGAGACTCCAAATATTTCCACTGGTGCATAAGTATGTGGTGAGATCTAATGTCCAGCTGATGCAGGGCAGGAATCATCTCTGTTGGGAAGAGCTCACGGTCCCTGATGCCTTCAGAAACTGCTCAGTGTTTCTTAGTAGTGCAGTAATTAGTTACTTTTTAATTCCCTTCTCTTTCCCACTTCTCCTCAGCTTACCCCTTTGGAAAGCTGTGATCCTCAGGCTCTCCACCCCACGCACCATTTGTTGTTCCCTGCGTTTGATCCCTCACCCCTGGGATCAAGGCGCCCCTCTGTTTTGGGTGAGCGCTTATTAGCAGGCTCTATCTGCTTGCTCTTCTCCTAGGTGCTTTCTAGATGGACAGCAGCCAACGGCAGACAACTAARAATGTAGGAATCTTGTAACAACCCCCGAAGTTCTGGAGGCAAAATGCTTGCTTGGCACGCCAAGCTGTGCTCTTTGGTCCCGTTTTCCCTGTTGCCCAATTTGTTTTCCTAAGGGCACTGCCTCCCACTTGATGCAGCTGTGGAGCAGGTGTTCCTTGTGATGGGGATGGTCTATTTGGGGTAAGCGTGTGGCAGCCCAAGTCCCCACCTGCTTACAAAATGAATGCATTCCTCACWGTCTTGTTCAAAAGGCGGCTTCAAGGTCAAAGGTTTTTGTGTTTTTAACTTTTTGGTCACCTGGMAGCCTCGTTAGCATAGTAACTACAAAACGAAACTAGGGGAAGTTACAAATTGCTGAGTTCTGGGCAATGAATATGATTTTAATGTTAATTTCTTCTGTGGGCATGTGTGTGTATATGTGTATGATATGTGTGTATATACACACATATAGATGACACATATGTAGAGAGACAGGCACTTTCATGAATAAAAAAGAATTATTTGTAAGATAAGGTACATATCCTTAGTTTCTTTAATTAATATCAGATAGCTAGACCTGGTGATATTTCATTCTCTTATACTRTAGACCTTTTACCTAATATGCCTGCATTTTTCTGAGGAAAAAAAAAAAAGTTTTCCCCTCTTGGGGTTTGTGAATAATAGAGGTTGTGGCTTCTAAAACATCAAATTTGGGTGATGCTTTTATGAGTAAAATGAACAGACTTAAAAATTGAGTGCATATGAAAAAGTAGGTGTATTTTTTTTCTATCCTATTGTTCTGTGTCTGCCTCAAGTTGACTACAACACAGAAATGGACAGTTCCTCTAATCTATTTCCAAACTAATTGTTCCTATTTTTTTTTCAGGAACTCAAGATAATGCATTTCACACATATATATGTATATATCTGCTATGTGCCTGGTTATTGCTGCCAAGTGTGAATACGCTGTACCTTTTGGTTAATTTGCTATATGAAGTCAAGGCCTCTGAAGAGAATTTATTAATAGATCTGAATGGAATTAGAAGCTAAACCATAGTGGAACTACAAGGATAAATTACACCAAGGGCAGCTGCAAATGATTTGCATAGTTTTAGTAGTTTTCTGCTGCCTGGAAACGTCAAGAGAATGAATAATATTCTTACCTAGTTAGAATTTACAAAAGCTAAGGGTATTTTTAATTTACAGGTTTCTCCTCATAGAGCTGTGCTTTTTGCTTTTCAGCTTGGGTCCCTGCAATATTTGTGGAGATATGTAGGGCACGGGGTTTTCTTTCCCTACAGTTTCTTTGGGTGTGCCTGAAAAATGTTCTCCTTTGATAAAGAATGCTGTTTTTCAGAATGGCCCTCACCGTGTAAGCTTGGTTTCAATTTAACACTGATAAGAAGCTGTTTGTTTGTTTGTTTATTTATTTATTTATTTATTTATTTTAAGAAGTTGTAAACTAGATCCTGCTCCTAAGAGCCTTCTCTTAGAAAGCTGCAAATTGGATTTTTCACTTTCAGCAGAAACTCTGCTGCAGTGGCAGCTGGCGCTGTGAGAGGGGCTCTGTGACCAGGGTTTTGTACTCCCCACATTTTCGGTACCTTCACCCTAGCTCTGTGGTCCTATTCAGGCAGGTCTGCTGCAGCAAGTGCCCAGGGTTTTGGACAAGCATCCTACTAATTCATTAGTGTGGTGAGAAACATTGGCCTGCCTGCCTGAAGCCCTCTGCAGATGGCACCCCTGGGAAGCAGGGCTGGCCTTGGGCATGAGATGACACTGGTGGAAAATGCTGCTTTTCCTCTCTCTAGCAGGTCTGCACATGGAGTTTATGTGATGGTGGGTTTGGATTATGTAAGAGAATGCCACACACTTCAGGTTTACCAAATCAAAATTTGGTTCTCATGAACAATCTTYGGTGTTTTCTTTTGATTTATTGTGTACAATCCTCACTGGCATGCTTACCCTGCAAATTATTAAACAAAATACAAATGCACACTCTGTTTTTTCCCCACTGAGAGACTTCATTTTTGTTAGTGTTTACAGTAAAATGTAGACTCCATGCGGCTGTGCTCAGTTCGCTTGCCTTATATTGGTTTATTCCCTCTTGTTAAAGAGCTGTGGGCAGCTCAGAGCATAATCATTTTTAATCTGCTGTGCAGCTCGAGAATACAAGGGAAAATATACAGGAACTATGACCAAAGAAATCCATTTCCTTTTGCTTGTGTCCAAAGAAATTGAGTTAAGGACTTTATGAGACGTGCAAGCTGAGCTGTTCAGTACTTTTTTCCCTTTACAAGTACGCAGATATGATCCAC
The DNA here is from genome assembly GCA_003342815.1 of Eudromia elegans. Taxonomy (NCBI): domain Eukaryota; kingdom Metazoa; phylum Chordata; class Aves; order Tinamiformes; family Tinamidae; genus Eudromia; species Eudromia elegans. The sequence continues at coordinate 643,304 of PTEX01000244.1, forward strand.
GGATTCCGTTTGTACCTACCCTACCCAGGCTTTCCAGATAGCTTCAGTGAGACGCTTGTTCGAGTAAGGCTTAAATGAATAAAGACCTCAGGATTTGGCTCTTCAACTGTTTTAAACTTTTATTTTGTTTTCTTTTAAACAAACAAAAAGCACAACCAAGAAAAAAAAMCAGGATGAGGTAATGAGAAGGCGGCTGCAAACAAATAACCTCACTTCTCTGGCTGGGATGTTGAGTAATTCCATATATATTAGCAAAACAAATTACAAAGCAATTATGCTCAGGCACTGCATCCAGAGTGACTCCATTTTACAGCTAATTCATTACTTGTTTTCATGTTAGTGGCCTGTCAAAAGAGTTACTAATCTTCTACATAAGGTGTTATCATTCTTGCTAGATGCTATTCATGGGTAACAAAAATAATGTTTTCCTCATTTTAAGAATGAGGTACTGTGAAGCCCATAGAAATGAACAACCCGGCACTGTACAAACACCATTTGTTTAGCAAACAAATTCATTCAAATTGTATTCCTTTTCATTTTATATTGCTTTACCCAGAGCTTAGCTTTTCCCTGACTGTTCCTAAGCTGAACTTCAGCGTGAAGAGATGGCAAGGCATAAAATGTCCTGCTGGACCTATCGGTTGACCCTTTAGAAAACTGAGACCCCTGGAAGTGCAGTCTCAGGGCACAGCTCGGCCTCAGGAGATGGGCAGTAAACCTGAAAGGTGACTTCTGAGCCCAAAGGGTGGTTTCCCATGTGTAGGAGCTGGGACTTTAGGGGAAGCAATGTACGTGTGTGGACAGGCATCCGTGGTGGGATGGGGACTTGGCTCTTTGGAAACTGGTCTTGATTATGGGACTTGTGTCCTCCTTGGTACTGAGGCTACGGTTTGCTTGTGTGCACAATCAGTATTCTTCAGTGCCCTGCCACAGTTCTTCTCCCCTCATTAATTATTTGTTTGCTGAGCCCTGTGAAGCCTGAATAAGCGTTTGTTTTTTACTGCTTTCTGCGCCAGATTACTGACCTCTCCAGCCTAACKCGGGCAGAGCTGATGGCCCTGTGTGCTCCTGCATTCCCTGGGGAGCGCGGTGGCTCCCGCAGCCCYGGCCGCTCCCAMCCCTCGTAAAGCTGCAAATCAAATAATTTGTTAATATTATAGGAGGCTGGCGTGATTAACTGGTCTCAGCTATGGAAAATCTTTACTGTTAATATATTGCTCAGAAAGCTGTTGAGAATCCAAGCTTTTTGTTAAAAAAAAAGAGAAATTTTCTCATTTTTGTTTTTATGGAGGGAAGCCTAAGAACTGTAACCTTCCTACTTAAATGACCATAAACCCAGGAAGTATGTCTTGGTTTTGTTTTGCCTCTTTGTTTAAGGAATTATAARTGTTTGCATATTTAATGTATGCACGTAAATTGTAGGCATGACCACGTGGCTGTGGTTTTTGGACCTGTGCAGCTTTGAAGTGCTAGGGATGGCAGTGCTGTGTAGCTGTGAGCACAAGCCTTCTGCACAGAGGTGACCCATGGCAATCGTCCTGCCTCCCTGGCTGTGTTCTGACTGCACCAGCCCCTCCAACGCTGCTGCTCGTGGCCATGCACTGACTTGCTGTCAGAAAGGAATGGGTTTATAAATGTAGCCTTGACCTAAACCCCAGGGAAGCTGCTGTAGCGTAAGGAAAAGCTTCATCCTGTGTATTGATACAGTGCCCTGTTTCCAGAGCTGATGGAGAAATGCTCGACCCCGTGCAAATGGCAGGGGAGCGTCGGGACGAYGCTGTCGGCTGCCTGGGAGCAGCAAGGGCTGCCCCCAATGTGAGGCAGACTTTGTGTCGAGGAGGAGGGGGCACAGGGTTCAGCTGCAGCTGCAGGGAGACATGAAAGGTGGGAGACCCTTCCCGAGGGGCTGCCTTCTAACAGGGGTGAATGAGGTGGCCTGGAGCTGAGACTACAAAAGAAATGCGCATCGGCTGAGAGTGGCGGGGCGGGAGGTCAGCGGGGAAGGAAAACAGCAGGAAAAGGCACGAAAGCAGCCGGCAACGTTTGAGTGTTATTGTTCAGCTGAGTGTTGGGAACTGTGCTCAGGGGAAAAAAAAAAAAAAGAAGGAAGGGAAAAAAAAAGGCCAAGTGTGTGCTTGGTGAGCCTGACATAAGTAGGAAGAAATGTGCAAGGAAGGGTGTGAGAAATGACTTCTTACACGTCCTTCTTTTTGGAGGGGTACCTTAAAATGCTCTGATCTTGGTGAGATGTAAAATGTTTCCTGGGAATGCACTACCTATGGTGAGTGCTGTGCGAACCCTAACCAAGGCCACAGAGGTCCTTCCCACCTAGGCCAAAGTCTGTTTCAGGATGAAGAGTGCAAGGGAGAAGGCAAGTGGCTTTAGTGCTGCTTCTGCTCCCAGGTTGGGATCTCTGCATAAGTGCTGTTAGTCCAACGTAGCCACAGACCTGAATGTTTCCTTTCTCATAGAATTAGTCAGAGTAATATATTTGTTTCTCCTCCCTTGCTGTTTGTAGGAGTAGTACTRTACTCCTTGATAGGAGTTTATTTATGTGCTGAGCTTCATGAGAAGGAGTTAAGGTAAAGTGATTTATCTATACACCTCTGTGCTCAGATTTATTACTTAAAGAGACATATTTATGTGCCCTGAGACTAAGCTCTAGTCTCAGGGCAGCCGCTATCAAAGTTTTTTTCCTGTGCTCTCACACTTCCTATCACAGGCCAGAGTTTTCACTCCTTTGGTGTCACCCACCCACTGTGGTGACACTGGATACCGTGGGCTGCAGTCATGGAAGGCTTGGAGTGAACACTGTGCAATGCAAACGTAGCAGAAGAACAGTGATTTMATTGTCACCCATGTTCACAGAGTCCACAACAGCTAAACACTTRCTTGAAGACTTCCTGGGCACCTTGCTTTGCTCTCTAACATGGGCTGCAATAATTAAACCTGGATGACACTAAGCTCAGAGCCATATGGTCAGAAGCRTGTGGTAGGACTGTTTTTTTGGTATAACCATGGTATTTTTGCTTGCTTGTACCATGCTGATGTTTCCAATGTCACATTCCATAGGAAAACTTCCTGTGTCGCTTAATGCAACATCTTCTTTTGGGTTGACCATAGTACATAGGGGAGAGGGACTGAAATTGACTGATTTTTCAGAATTTATAAATGATTTAAGGTCATTTACTCAAAGCCTGGATTAACTAGTTAGGAGTGTCTAGTAGAGAGACCCAGAAYAGGATCGTCCATTCCCTTCCTCAGCTCTAACGCTGTCAGTAGTCACAGTTTTATGACTGCTTTTAAAGATATCTCCATTGCAAAGACACACATATTGTGTGCCTTTAATGAAATTTCTATTCTCTGTCTCCTTATGTCTTGAGCTGTGGGCCAGGAGAAAACCCAGAGGTTGGCTAATCTGTGCCTGTGCGCTGCGGCGAGCTCAGGTATACTCGGATAAACTCCAGGGTATACCTAAGAGACGTTCATCTGGTGCTTGCTCTTAGAAACCTCCAAGGAAGCCTTTCCAACCTTCCTAGACAGTCCAATTTTGCAGCTCGTCTCTCAGTCCCTTCAGTATTTCCCCAGTAGCTAATCTAAGTGTTAGTTATTGCAAAATTAAGCTAATTTTCTCTTTTTTGTATTCCTAGTGGCCATGAAAAATAATTTGCTGTCATCTGCAAATGGAGATTTGGAGATTGATATTATCTCTGTCATTATCTTTTTATAAACAAATCTCTCCCTCTCTCTTTTTTTTTAAGAAGTGGGGGACATATTTTTTTTTCTATATTTCTGTGGTTCCCTCCTATATTTGCTACATGATATTCTGTCCTAATAAATATGGGATCTAGCAAATCAAATGGCGTTTTGGTGCAGTTTGATCTGAGCTGTGAASTGGAGATAGATTATAATTATACCCTGGGCAAATGCACAGCTTCTATCATGGATATCCTAATGGTAATTACTTTCATCCTGTTTTTTCCAGAACCCCATTGCATGCATCTCACTTGCTACTCCTGCATCCCTCCCAAAGCTGAATTTTCCTGCCGCCTATTTGAGCTGATTTAGCACTAACAGCTGTTCCGCCAGGAGCGGGGAGAAAGAGGCTGCCAAACATTGAAGGGCTACTAAATTCYTTAGCAGCTTTTTAATTCCTGGAGAAAGCTAAACACTAGGCATTCCACTAGGCATTCCTTATGGAATGCAATAAGAATGCCGAGGAGCCAACATGGGACAGACCACTATGATCAAATGCCAGCCAGTGTTTCCTACGGCCATCCCAGTTCTGGCTGAGGGAGGGCAGGAAAGGTGGTGTTAATGCTAAAGCTTTATTGATATATTATGTTACCTCGGTGGGTTAAATAATCAAAGACTGCTATGGAAAAGGTAAACATATCAACATGGTTTAGCTTGCCTTAGGTTTACACTTTCCCCCTAGTGCCTGCCTTTTGTTCAGCTTCTCTTGCCCTTCCCATTCCAGCATCCTGTGTTCCCTATGGACTTTCAGAAGCAAGCAGTTTTTTCTTTCTTTTTTTTTTTTTCCTTTTTTTTTCTGCCACAGGTATTTATTAAATGAGCTACAAGAACAGGAACCGCCCCCCAAGATATCTGAGGCCAAGTTTTATAATTAGGCTTTAACATTTGTTGGCAATGCACCTCAATAGATTTCAAGGGATGGCCTATGGTTAATAGGGAAAATTGACTGAAACCGTAATTGACTGTCTTTTCCAAAGAGTATCTCTTGCTTGCTTATCCCTGCATTGCTGTAGCATTGAATCGCTGTTGTAGGGACAGGAGAATAATTTATGAATTTTGTTTGTGCTCCCAAGTGTTGATCTGAAGAATATATTTCACTAATGGTCCGTTTAAACTGGAGCAGCCGGTTTCTCTCCTAAGGAGAGCACGCACAAGGCTGAACTGAAATTGCTCCTTGCTGGCTGCATTTGCATTCAGCAGGAGAGCCTGGGCAGGCAGGGCCGATGCTGCTGAATCACCACAGCAGTTGCTTTCACAATTCTGAGAGGCAATGGGGATGAATAACATTGAAGCCTAAATGTGTGCTATTCTGATGCTGTCTTTATTCTCATGGATATGTGGGGCCTTGCTCTCTCCCCTTCATCCTCAGAAGTCATTCTAAGGCTGTTTGCSTATGAATCCCTATGGGTACCCCTCTGGCCACCCTGGGGCTGACTTACTAAATGTGGGTCTCCCAGGCTTTCAAACATCTTACCACACATAATAGCTAAATAATCCCACTTGCCTGCAAAAAAATGACCTGCATGCTGAAGGCAGGGGTAGATGAAATTTCTTGTGCTGGATAACTGCTCACACGTGCACACTGGAGTAAAGTGACAGATTACAGAAAAGCTGCAAAATTGCTCCCAACACGCAGCTAGGACCCAGTAAAGCAGTCAAGCTATTGACACACTAATTGCATCAAGAAAGGATCCCCAGTGTGTGCTCCCCTGGAGACTCCTCTGCTTTACCTCTGCTGGCAATCCCGACTGTTTACTTCAATCAGGTCAATTATTAGTATTAATAGTTAGACATCTTAGTAGGTTTTGGACTTTAGATAGCAGCACTTTACTCTGTTGTAAAAAAGGGATGGCTGCACGAGCCTTGCCTGAAGGCTCAGATGGCAGCACAGCATGTGTGGAGGAGGCCAGATTCGGCTGGGTCCCATCACAAAGTGTCACGCCAGACATTGTCAGGGATTTGGAGCTTCTGTCTTTGCAGAAAGTGGGACTGAAGCCACTCTCTCATAACTGTTCTACCGCAGGTAGCAATTAGAAAGCAGTGTTGCAGCACTTGTAAGGCTGCTGTGTTCAGAGGCCGGTGCTGTGCGTGCAGCTGGTGCTGGCGGGAAGGACAGCTTGGSCTTATGGTAGCCAAAATGGCATTCACACAGGGAGCAGGAAAACCACCTCTGAAAAGCAGTGCTAGGGAATAATGTGTGTGGAAATGTGTATTTATGTCCTTCAACATAAAACAGAATTACTACTTTGCCTGTGATGATGCACTTCTGGGTGTGTAATAAATACAGGYTTCCTTTGACAATATGTAGTGTTATTGCAGTAGGATGATAATTTGTGACAAGAAATGTAACTTAGGGAGAGCTGACAGTTTTATACAATGCTCTTATCAAACATTTTAGGCATTGAATAATGCAACACAGTTAACATTGTAAAGTTAATGGCATAATGTTAGCAGCAGTAACATTTCCTTTCATTTTTAAGTATAGGCATAGTGTATATAGCTATATGTAAATATAGTTTTATAACGTGAGTTCTGGAGAACTTTTAGTCAGCACAACATTCTTATGGTCATCTTCCTGATGAGCAGTGAGATTCAACAGAGCTTATTCTGCAAAGGTATTGGATCAATGTGGTCTTGTTTGAAGCATCATGTTGRAGTGCCCTAAAACTTCCCTATATGRGGGCTGATGATCACGTGAAATGTGGGAAAAGAGAAGGGGAAAATAATACCCTTCATTCTCCCTAGACACATTTGCTCTTTATATCTTCATGGAAGAGCCAGTACAATTAGACAGCTGTGCAAAAGGAGTAAYACTCCTTGAGCCATGCTTGGCAAACATCTAATCTTGGAGGTTGCTAAACCTGCTATCATTGCCTGTCTTGATTTCAAATCTTCCCATGTCGTGAAAACTGACTCCTTTCACTTCTGATACAGATTATTTTTTTTCACTGTGATTTACAGAGATTTTCTTAACATAATAGAGGATGGGTAACCATCTTTTCTTTTTACTTCTCGTTCTTCCTGTTCCCCTCTCTCTCTGAATATTTTATATTTTATAGGCCTTAAAATTTACTAGGTTCCAAATAGATGTGTTTAAGGAATTCTCAGGCTGGTTTTAGAGAGTATGTTACTATTGTGRCTTGGTAGTTAATTGATGAATTTTTCACTCATCTCAACCTAGGTTCTAGATGTGTTCTTACAGACTTACATCTGCAGATGTCTTTGACTTCAGCAACAGAAATCTCTGTAATTTTATAGAGAATGGATATGTTCAGTCTGAAACCATTTTGTTAGAATTTTTGAATGGGTATACGTATTTTTTTAATGCTGTTGTCTTAGGAGTACATTCACTTAAGTCCTATCATAAAGTTTCAGAGTGATAGAGCCAGGTGTTGTGCTCTTCTGAATGTAGGGCTTCTAAAAAAATAAAATAAAATAAAATAAAATAAAATAAAATAAAATAAAATAAAATAAAATAAAATAAAATAAAATAAAATAAAATAATTGGAGAAGACTAAGTTGGTAACAGAGCTGCTTGTATTTGCTTCCTTCTTGGGAGGGAGCATGAGTGAATAATTGAATGAAACAAATCATGAAACCTTCATGGAAGTAGCTCATCACATCATTGTATTTAAATAATTTGGGTTGCTGATTTACTGTTTTTTTCCCTGATAACAGTACATATAGTTGTTGTTGATAGCAGTTGCTAGTACATATACAAATGTACATGTTTCCTTCTGGCTTAGACATTGTTTGGGAGAATAGTGGCTATTAACTTAAGGATCCTCAAACTTTCACATGCAAATTTKGACTTCAAAGGGAGTAGCACCACATGAAAGCTGCTCTCTTGTTTAAGTCTTCACAGAARCAGAGCTATTATTTATATTCTTTGAAACTGAAAAAGATATAAATTCCACATCCCTTCTAGGCAAACTATTCTAAAGCCTGACTCCCCTTTCAATTAAATGTCAAAGCTTGTTTTCTTGCAGCAAATATTAACCTCTTCTTTTTTTGTTCACACCAGGTGTGGCTATTTGCCGCAGCCCATAACTCATTTCAACATCATTACAATTTTTCCAATCCTCCTTTCTCCTCTTTTTTTCCTGCTACTCAGTCCAACAACCTGTTTTATATTAAAGAATAAGACAAACACCTGGTAGGCCTCATGTGCTTGATCTAACCTGGGACTAGAAGATATAATGGATGACACTAGCATCCCTTTTACTGTAATCATGGGGGAGTAAACCTGACATTTCAGCAACTCAGTTTTTCTTTTTGTTTGTGTGCTTAGAAGTTATGTCTTAGCCAACAGGGGACACAGAAGTACATGATTGTTAATTGTTTCTAAGAAAGTAGCTGGTAAAAATTAGAGTGAGCTAATTAGAAATTGGAATGAAAAATTGGGATTGCACAACAGTGTGCTTCAACAGCCAAGAGACAGTTCTTCTTGAAGTATCGCTATTGAAATACCTCTTCTGAGGACTTAGATCTGTCTCATCATATGGAAAAAAATAAAGGGAGAACTAATGCATTAGAAATAATTTTGAAAACAACAAGATAGATCATAAATTACATTTTTTTAAGGTAAAATAAAAGAATATGCATTTCAAGAGATATAGAATAAATACTAAAACAAAAAAAAAGATATTCTTCAGTAGCCAGCTCACCAATTTCCTTCTGGTCTTTCTTAAGGAAGATTAGATTGTTCTAGGAAATATATATGTCTTGTTAAATGAAGTTATTTTAAAAAAAAGTAAAAAATGCATTTTTATGTTTTCTTGGTATGCTACTTACCATATAATGTCAATGTGGAATACAGTGCCTAACAGGATGAGAAAACAACCAGAAAGCATGAAGGAACTTCATAGTCCTCTGTCCTGAGACTTTTGTTTTCCTAATGGTTCCAGGTCATAGAATAGGGTAAAAATTGCTGGATAGTTCTTTATTTCTTGGCAGAAAATAATCTTTATAATGCCAAACATGTCAGGAAAAAAACTCTACAGGAATTCTTGAAGGAATATAGTGTTGCACCCGTAAGGAAATAGAGATCCAAATCTTTGTAGGCTGTAATTTACTTGGCAGAACCTAAAATCCTTTCTGCAGAATTTTTCAGGTTTATAGCAGTATCTGTGTATGTTTTTGTAAATAAGCAAAAATGTAGAGATGCTTTTCATTACTTAAAGTGCCAAAACCTACCAAAATGTCAAAATAAAGTAAATCCTAGAAAGAATTTTTCAGGTTTTACTTTTTGGCCAATGTACCATTTCCTTGCCTTGGAGAGACAAGCTGCTGTGATATAATCATAGGAGATTATATATATATATATTCTATAATGATAGCTTTAGTTCTGTTGTCATACTTTGTATCTTATAGAGAAGGAACAAATCAGCAAGTGGAGATGTCATCTAGCACAGGACTGTGACAGCAGAGAGTAGACGTGGCCAGACTGATATTAGAGTAGCAAGATGAAGCTCACACTTTCAGTGCTCACTTTGATGATCAAAAAGACGAATTTTAAGCTATGATATGAAAAAAAAAATCTCTCAAAATATGCAAATGATATTTCTAAAATTAACTCAGACACTAAATGAGAAATAGGAAAAACTGATTTCTAGCAGTAGCTTGTCCAAAACAGAGTAGAAGACAGCTTGACAAATATGCAGAAGCTTGCACTGCTGCTATCCTTGCTGAAATTGCCCTGCAGTTAAATAAAGAGCTGTGCTCTGTGTCTATCTTAACTCTGAGTCCAGACATTGCCAGGACAGAAATGGAATGATTTATAAAAATAAAAATACATATGCAGGATCAATTCTCAAATAGATATAAACTGTTACTATTACTATATTTTTTCTATAGAATTTAATTCATTCAGTACCTGCATATCTTATCTTTCCCATTGCCAGAAAGTTGCTATTGCACTTTCAAAAAGCAAAAAAAAAGTACCTGATCTGCAGTAAATCAAATGTAGAAGAGCTGTTAAAGAATATAACCTAAGTGTTTTGAAAGGAAATGCTAATGAAGCATTATACCTAGGACTGAAAGTTTTTTTGATGAGCTATTAATGAGACTTATACATCCAAAAATTCCTGTTGAAATCTGCTCTGAGTCTTTTACTTGTGGAAAGCTTTTGTTGTCAATAAATGTATTGATTTGGTTTACTTTAAACTAGACAAATGAGGGACAATATTTTTAGCAGTCAGGCTTTTCTCTTGGAAAATACAACAAAAAAACCTTTTACAACATTTAATAATAATAATAATAGCAATAATATTAGACAATTATTAAAGAGAAATCTTAACAATGTTTTCTTCTTTTGGAAAATTCCCATTATATGCTGTCATCTACTAAGAATGATCTTTAAAGTATCTCCCAATTTCATATTGAAATAGGCTATCCAAATCTGTGTTTTTTTTATCTAGTAAGTGTAGAAATTCAGAATCTAGGTCGAAATTTCATCTATATTCAGACAAATGCCTCAAAACGCAGAGTTGGTTGGAGTATAGCTCCTTATGCAAGAGTGCCACTGTCTGCCTTTTTCTTCAGAGAACTTACTATCTGTCCTTTCAAGAGACATCAAGTTACAGAAAAGCTTCAAGTCTTTTCCTCTTTGTCAGTAAAAATAATTTATGTAAACACTGCTCTAAAATGTGTATTCTAAAATATTTTTTCATTATTTTTCTTTAGTTAGTGATTCTCTAAAAAAATCTTTCCAATAGATTCCTATCTCAAGTATAAGAATACAATGAATAAGCCTGACTTATTCTAAGGTTATCAGTTGATATATCTACATTGCACGCTTGTCTTTGTTAATAAGAGGCAGAACTTGATGACCTGGAAAATCCCCTTTAATCATATGTTTTTCAGTGACTCCTGTGTGGTTCCTTAGCAAACACTCGATGTCTTATGAAGGTGTATAGTGCAACAGCRGAGTGTGGCAGTGTCCTGAGGGTCTGTTTTCATCCGGGTAGGGCTTGGACATTGTGGTGGAGACAGGGTCATTTGAAGGCCAACAAATGAAAGGGAACAGGGATAGTTAGCATGTTCCCTCTTATGAATACCCTAAGTAGGTGGCAAATTGTTGGCAAAAATCTGGTTCTAGAGGATCCATCATCTTTGAAAGGTCC